>JAPMOR010115199.1:420909-458353 GCA_026543865.1 Argiope aurantia | reverse complement strand
GTCTCAGGAGGCGGAGCTAGAAGCCTCTCAACCAATCAGGAACGTTCGAGGTGTATCTCGGTTCCTACTGGACGGATCGGGAAAATTCTCGAAGTTTCGGGTATAATCTATTTTGGCGCCAAAGTCGCCAAATTGGTCGCCACGTTTGTCGCCAAGCTCTGGGACCCCCGACACGACGCCCAGACTCTGTCCCATACAGATGACTGTAAAACATTCTTTCCAATGATGGAACCAACTATGCTGGGAAGCAGCATTACGGATTCGTAACTATATAAAAGGCTGGAGTGAAAAATCAGTACAGAAATTTGAGATTCGTCGTATACAAAACTTCAGAAAACAATCACGCTTAAAAAAAATGCCTGTAAAAGAGAAGTGTATAACTTGTGACTCGGATGAGTTGGCGAATGTAACATAAGAATTGCATCTTGTTCTACGTATCTATTTTGATAAATTAAGAGCCAAATATGAATCAAATTGTGTCAGATCTGGCGGTGTTTCCCTTCTTCATAATACTGGACTTGAGGTTTATCAATAAAAAGAACTAGGGGGGGAGAGAAATGTGCCGAATTTAACCTATTCGTATTCATTACAGACATATTATTTCTCAGCAACTCATTCATCGTTTCAAACTTTTCTTTGTCTCAACGAATGCGCTCATTTGTTTGAGATAGAAGGTCAACTATCAACTAGTCATAACCACATTACAGTTGTATCTGACATATTCTGTTTTAGATATTACAGAATGATTTTAAAATTTGAAATATTTTCATAAACAGTCACTGTTACTAAATGTGTTTTTGTTTTTATATGTTTTAACTCTCAACTTTTTTTGTACACTTGCAAAAATATAGTGCATTCTGTGTTTAGTATTTTTTTAGTGTAGTGAAGAGTATTGAGTCCGCATTTTAAAGCTTTATCTTTTGACCTAGAAGGTCTGAAATCTATCGCTAATCATATTGGTATCGTAACACATACCAAAATTCATTTATCTTGCTCATTGTAATTTTGAATCACCGCGTTCACTTGCATATGAATTTAAATATCGAAAGACCGTTAACACTTTGACGAATTTGTTCCAAAATTTGATGTAGATCTACGATTCTAGTTATAAACCTCAAAATAAATTTAATTTACTTAAATCTTCGCATTTTTGATTCATAGTGTACTCACTAGTGCAGAAGGAACTTCCGTTAACAGATTTTGCCTAAATAATTTAACGTTAATATTTAATTTCGTTGAAAGGGACACAAAATAAGTTTCAATCGTTTAACCCGTTTTTTTTTTCGATCTATCATGTTTATATACAGGCTAACAAAATTTCAAAAATGGTGTTTTCAGACTCGTGGAAATCTAAACATGCCTTCATCTGAACCTCGAAACAGAATTCTTTGAAGATTATAATACTTTCATTTTTATTTTTAGTACTTTGTATGCGAGAAATTAAAAGAAAATAAAAACAGTTTTGATTTCTGAGTTGCATAAATTTGTTAGAAAACAAGAAAAAAAAGTTTAAAAAGAAGAACTCAATCAACCTAATTCATAAATGCGAATAAAATGCTTATATCCAATAAACTGTTTAAAGGCAAGAAAGAGTCTTCGTATTTCAAACTAAGCAGATGCTAGGGCGCTAAACTTGAGGGAGTGGTAATACAGTGCGCGAAAAAAGTATAAGGACAACATGTTATTGTATGAAAATATGGTTTATTTCCATTTCACCTAACTGAACTTTTTATATTTCTTACTTCTGCTGCATAATTTTGTGATAACACTTATACCACATAAAAAACATAATTTCGCTTCAAAATATTGATTTTACAAAATTTAACATTAAAGGAAATACGGAAAAAATTATAAGGACATGTTGTATAATACTTAAAAAATGTTTCAATAATCAAGAAAACTACCTTTTTTTTCAATCACTTGAATGAGACGAGAGGTCATAGATCCTGAAAGATCTTTTAAAATGTCCACAGATATTTTTTCCCAAGCGTCTTTGATAGCGACGACAAAATCTTGTGTACATTGATACTGTGTGCCGATTTTATAAACTTCTCGGGCTAGAAGTCCCCATAAGTTTTCGATTGGATTAAGATCGGGACTTCTCGCAGGCCAATCAAGTAAATTTACAGAATTAGCTTCAAACCAGAGTTTTGTACTCGTAGAAACGTGTATCGAAGCATTATCCTGTTGAAAAATATAGTCCCCTGAAGTAATTAGTAGTGCTTCAGGTAACAAACTTTCTCCTAACATATCAGCATACCTGTCCGAATTCATTTTACGGTTGATAAATACAATTGGAGTGGTTCCATTTGCCACAAAAGCGCCCCATACCATAACCGAGCCACCACCATATTGACGCCTGGAAAACATTACCTTGGACTTTCGCAGATCATACCAAAAATAACGAAAACCATCAGGTCCATCAAGATTGAACTTTTTTTCGTCCGAAAAAATTACATCAGCCCACTTTTGACCAAGAGAAATATATTTTTTGGCAAAGTAAACTCTTCTTTTCTTATGAGAATTTGTAAGAGGGGGGCGTGACACTAATTTTCCATAAGAAACTTGAGGATGTTTACTCAAAACATTTTGAACAGTCCTTGTTGAGCATGGTAAACTCAAATTTTGTCTAACTTCATTTGCGGTTTCTCTTTTCTCGCAAGCTCTCCTTACTATCATTCTTTTTTGTCGACGAGTGAGAATTTCTGGTCTCCCAGTTCGCTTTTTCATACCATACATCCCAGGATTTTTTTGAAAATTATAAACTACCGTTTTAGATCTCTTGATTCTTTTTGAAATTTCCCATCCACTCAATCCACATTCTCGAAAAGCAACAATTTTTCCTTTTTCAGAGTCAGAAAGTTGAGTTCCTTTGGGCATCGTTTAAAAATTCACGCTGAAAGTCGCCGAGTGGGAAATTCTTTTCGCAAATGAATCTTTTAACTCGGAATTGTCCTTTTATGCTTTCAAATATGCAAATTTTTAAATAATTACTGGAGAAAAAGCAATGTCCTTATACTTTTTTCCGTTTTCATTTAGGTTTAAAAATCAAAATTTAAATTTTAGCAGATTTAAAATTGAAAATTTTAATTACTTTATGCATAAAATATTTTAGTTTTACTTCTATTTTTTCTACAAAAATTTTCATTCGATTCTGTAAACAAGGTTTCTAGATTTGGCGATTTTTCGCGTGTCCTTATAATTTTTTCGGGCACTGTACATACAGGTAAAAAAAAAAATGAGATTAATCTTTTTTAGTGCATTAATAGGCATAAAAAAATATTCGTTTAATAATTTATAGATTAGGATAATATTAACACTTGGCCAAGTATAATTAATCAAACTCCTCTCTGTACATTGCCTTCACTTAACTGATATTATTAATAAACATCAAATTCTGATTAGATAATGTGTTTAATTGTAAATGTCATTCATGAAATACATAATTGCATGGCAATAAGCAAGTAAAATATAAAATTTTCGAAAAATTACTGATGTGAAAGAATTTAACTAGATTAGATAAAAGAATGCTAGCATTCGCAAAAAAAACCAAAACTAAGACTTGCTCTCTTAACTATCCTTATTTATTCCCAACAGTTAAATTTCATAAAAATCCATTAAAATTCAGATTCGTGACCTGTAGCACTGGCAGTTATAATTACTATACGGGTAAACATTTCTTTAAATACTTAAAAATTATCCTGGACAAAATAAAAGATGAAGAACACTTTATTATTTCTAGTAACAAAGAAATTTTGGATTTTCTTAAAGATAACAACATTAATAAACTTAATACTTTTGATTTCGAAAATTTATACACTAATCTACCTCATGAAAAATTAATAAAAGTCTGCACTTTGATCTATGACGAATATTTAAATGAAAATATCATTCCTAAAAATAACTGGCTTGAGTTATGTAATTTCAATATTACTGAAAATTACGTTTTTAATGGTATTAATTTTTATAAACAAGTTAAGGGCATTCCAATGGGAACAGCTTTCTCAAGTGCTTTGGCTGATATTTTTCTACATTACTATGAGAAAAAAAGTAATTAAATATAATTTGATAAACGGGTGGAGATATATTGATGAGCTACTTTTGATTAACTTCGACAATACTAATATTGTAACTAATTGCTATCCAAAAGATTTAATTCTAACAGAAACGAATGAAAATCAACTTGAGGCTACCTTTCTGGATTTAAAAATCGAAATTGATAATGATAAAACAATAGTTGGTATATACGACAAAAGGGATGAATTCAACTTCAAAATAACAAAACTATGTAACTACCATTCCAATCTAAACTCTAAAATTTTCAAAAATCTAATTTTCTCACAAGTTAACCGGATCAAAAGGGTTTGCAATAATAAAAATTCCTATATTGAAGCATCAAACAACCTCATTAATAATTTAATTAAAAATGAATTTCCTAAAAATTACTGTAATGTCAATTTTTTAATTAAACAAGGTATGGTGTGGGATTAATCCTTTGGTTTAAATAAAAAATAGAACTTTCCTTGCATATTATATCACTCAATAGGTGGCGCTGGGAGCTTACAATTTTTACCTAAATTACCGTTAGCTTTGTGTTTTTAATAAGCGGGAATCTCAATCGATAGCTTAAAATTTCCTTGTCTGTTGATGGTATGTTTTTGCCTTTTCGTTTTTTCTTTAGTGTTTTTTATGGTATTTTGGTGGGTTTTTTTTCTTCTTATTAGTGGTTTTCCTCTAATTTGTTGTTTTGTATTTTCCTTTCTGTTAAAATGGTATATCTCTTGGGCCTAATTTCAGGGGATTTTCGGGTCACGAAGGAATCATTATTAGACGTAATTGTCTGAATTTCCTTAACAGAAAAAAATCCCTTTTTTGAATCCCTGCCTGAGGGTGACCCTTGAAAAAGTCTTCAGGTCGGATTCTTTTTTTGTATTTTTTTATTTGGTTTATTTGTTTTTCCTTTTAACTTGATTTTTATACTTTTGTATCAGTTCATCTGTGTTTTAGAAGTAGCTGCATTTGCACTCTCTAAATACTATGAAGTTTTTACCTGTTCCATTTCTGGTTTTAGTTTGAATAGGAAATAATTTTTGTTGCGATTTCGAAACTGTTTCGCTTTTGTTTTCATTTTAGTTTCGTTTTCTAACTATTTCTTACTTTAGATTGGTTACTTATATATATATATATATATATATATATATATATATATATATATATATTTTATAAAATTAAAGTATAATTATTTGTTCCATATCTAAATTTGTGTTTGGTGTCATTAGATGTGGTAAGCTTTTTAACTCTATTGCATATGATGAGAAAGCATAACATTCATCGAAAAAAATCACGAGATTTTGATGAATCTCAACATTTTAGAATTTTCTGAATCATTAAAAAAAATGTGACCTCTGATTAAGTAGCATGACTCAGAAACAGAAAGAATTAAGACGAGGAAGTTTGGTATGTGATCTTTATATAAAAAAAAGTATAGATCTGCATCAACTTTTTGATGAAATCTATCAAAGAGAAGCTTGTCTAATATTATTTAGCCGACCATACATGTCAGCACGATAGCTTAAAAATGCACTAATCTAGACTGATGTTATTTTGCATGCAGTTTTTCTATTACCTGATTACTGTATTAATTTTGAAATAAATTTATCATTTAATAGACTCTCTTTTCTCTATGTATTTATGAGTAAACGCAGTAACTGAAAAACGCAGCGAGTTAGATGTATAAAATTTGAAATGTAACCTTCAAACCAAAATTGTGAATTTGTATCTATTGTACACCCAATCGATCAATAGTATCAAGTCCAAAAAATCTTACCCTCTTCCCTTTATTATACAGCGAAGATGAACATAAAACATCTGTATGTTTGAATGTTAAATAGAAAAGCCCTATCACTATTCCTATTTACTACTACTATTTATTTTGTTAATTTATAACATGATAAATTTTTAAAGAGTTTAAAAAATCAGTCTCTTCTAAAAATATAGATTCATTCTCTTTATTTTATCCTATCCAAAATATAAATACTTCTTTTATATTTTGTCGTTTCATGTCCACTTAAATTCATGGATTTCTTTCATTTAAACTCTTGTTTCAATTGAAAGAAATTCTCGTAAGGGGAAAAAATGTATTAATATCAACTTAAATAATTTATAATCCATTTAGACTGTAGGGCCTGGTGATTAAGTCTCGCTTCCAGGTTCGAAACTCGATTCCACGGGGGGGGGACGCTTATTCTGATGCACATTACGTTCACCTAGGGCAAGAGCGGCGAATTCGGCTGATAACTGAAAGCAAGTTGTGTTCACACGGGACATTTAGCTAATCAATGCAGGCAGGCAGCTGTGCTTATTCACCTGTGCTCGTCACCAGTTTCGATTTTGCCGAACTTCGATTCTGAAGTGATGGACGTCATAGCAAAAATACCTGAGAATCAACAGGAAATTCTATGTTTGATATTAGAAATGACCCAAGAGGCTGACAGAACCCTCAAAGTTCTTAATGGCAGTGATAAAATTGCAAAATTTTTGTGTCCACACCCCGTTAGAGTGGCAAAAAATAAATCTGAAGTTTATATATTAGCTGTCTGTCAGACCAAATGTATCTCCGCTGAAGTTCAGAAAGGTGGCAGCTCAAGTACCACTCTCGTCACCAGACTGCAATTCAAAATTACACAAAAATTACGAAATCCAACGAACTCTAGTATTGCTTTACAACTGGACGTTAATATTACTCGCTTAAACCGTTTTGTCTGTAGATAAGATTAAAAGAATGAATTCTCGGGGTTACAGATTCAAAAATTGCTTTCCAAAAACAACTTTTTTGGCTTTCCACTACTCAAAACCGGCGAGAGTGACTCCCTAAAATTTCCTCGCACATTCTCAAATAAAGGTGTTATCTCAGAGAATGCATTGCATGGCATTGGTGTACAATAATTACGAAATATTAATCTTTGGTATGAATTTAGCATTTGTAATTGAGTTTGTCTTGTGATTCTTGGCGATTAATGCGGCTGATATTGTCAGCAAATCGAATTTGTGTTTTAGGTGTGCTTTTCCCAACCGATTGGAACCAAAATATGACACAGAATTATATTTGTAGTCACAAAATCATACATCAAATTTGATATATTTGTCATTACATTTTCAGCTATCGCGTTTACGTTCTTCTGAAAGAACAGACTGTCAGACGGTCAGTCTCTTGTTAGATTGGGAAGAAAAGTATTCTTTTACAAGGGCAAAATTACATTAATAAGTTGGTTAGGTGGTGTTGACAGTGGAGATTCCCCCGTCTTGGTCGGCCGACAAGTTTTCTCCTCCGTCTGACTGGTTTGGTGAGAGGGGTGGGGTGGGGAGAGCCATTAGATGTTTCTTCTTCTGTGGGGTTCCGCTTATCCTTCGTTCTTCTCCCCCCCCCTTCTTTCTTCGTCTTTGGCTTGGCGTGTGAACTCCAGCGGAGTCAATTGAGGGTGCGGTATACTTTGATCTTTTCATACATTCCCCCATAGAGCTGATATAAATGGAGGAAGCTAGTCGCTTGTTTCTAGTCTAAACAAGTGTACGCAACATGAGCCATGTGACTTGTGAAAAATCTGGCCTTTTTTGGCGCAGTATCTCAAATCTTGGCATACTCAAAAACTGCCGCACAACGTTTTGTTTCCCGGCATTGGGTCCGGTCGGTTTTCATTTCCGGTTAACATTTCCTAAATAATATATATATATATATTCATTCTTTGAAAACTAAGTAAACTGGTTTCGAAAATAATGTTTTCTTTTATATTGTTTATTGATTTAAATTATGTTTACTTTTTTACTTTGTTTTTATGCATTAATTAAAAGTGAGTATTTTTCTTCTTTAAGTATACATTTTATTTCTTTTCTTTACCCGAAAACATCTTTTAATTTTACATTACATGTTCAAATACTTTTATCTTTATCTCATATAGATAAAAAAAAACTTTTTATAATAAAAGCAGATTATAAAAGTGACCCAAGTCTTTTTTTTCCTTGAATATTCTGAATAATATTTATTTTTGCATAAAAAATGAAAAAGATATTAATTAAAACTGTTAAATAATTTTGACATAATTTAGAAAGAAAAAAAAAGACTAGCCCAGAATCGAACCCAGGTTTTCTGAAAGCTACGCCAGTGCCCTAACCACTACACTACTTGAGTGCTCGTTCGGGCAACGCATTATTAGTATATAAGCTAATTTGAAAGTTTTAAGGTTGACTATTGAGTTTTAATATTTTCATTAATAAACATTCTAAATGTATTCTATTATTATACAAAATCTCATTCCGAACTCAATTTTAAACCTCGTGCCTTCTCCTCGTTAATATCAGTTTTAAGTATTTCGCTTCTGGTTTATAATGTTGGCGGTAACTTTGCTTCTAACTACCGCAGAAACAAAATTAAATCATTTTTGGAACCTTAAATGTGCTGATTTAATACAAAATAATAAGGAAATTCGAAATTTTTACGAAAACGGTAATTTTCGATTTTAGGGTAAATATCGCAAGTTATTAATAAATGTTAACATTTAGACAAAATTTTTATCTGTAAAGATAGCATTTCTTACTTTAATAGCTTATCTTTAGAATATCCACTAGTTTCTTTTTAGATCTTAATTAAAATTTATAAAAACATGCAATTGCTGCTAGCACATTTATGAAATTTTATTATATAACATTTTCAATAAAACGTTTTAGTTTCATTATTGCATCCACAATGATGATTTAATATCTTTTACGGTATAATACGATTATTTGCACTAAAATAAATACACAATTATTAATCGGTCAATAGTGTTTATGTAAACACTTGCATTGGCGAGAAAAAAATCACGCCAAGCTTGCAGCCAAGCACTTGCAACACATTCGAGATTAAAATAAAGCAAGTAACAAAATATAATGCAGTTACATCAGTTTAAATGAAGCTTAACAACAAATTAAATAAATTTAATACAATAACTAAACCAAACTATGAAATATTATTCAGTTTTAACACCAAAATGACTGAGTGATGGAGGTTACGAAATTTTAAATTGACTTAAAATGGATATAAACAGAATATGTTTATTGTACATACCTGTGAAATTATACAAAACTATCCTTAGAAGCTTTTTCTTTGCATCCAATTGCGCAGAAATAGTTAACCATGGCTTAAATAAGTTTTAAAATCCAACAGTTAAAAGCGCGAAAAAATCTGCCATTGAAATATAATGGGGAACGATGAATGCGGTTACAGTGAACACAAATTCTGCCCACAAGTCACGTGATTTTATCTTGTCCTACACCAAAGTAGGGTTACACTCCCTCTATCAGTATCTCAGCTCTATGCATTTCCCCTTCTTTTCACGGTACATCGCTGGCTTGGATGGGGTGTTTAGCGTTGTTTACATTACCTTTCCTTCTTTCTCTTTTTATTTTTTGATACTATTTTTATTTTTAGTCTTAACTATAATTAGCAATTAGTCCTACTAACCAATTAACATCGAATCAACTACTCATTTCTTAAAAAGAATTCGTTTTTTATTAAGTATTAATGAAATAATTTAACCTATGTTAGTTTTTTTTAATTAACAGAGCACAATAATATCAGGTCAAACCATGATGTAACGCACTTTTTTTGCAGCAATTCTAGGAAAAGGAGGTTATAGGCGCTTCGCGCACGGGTCCTCCCTACCAATCTTCTATCGGTTGGTTGTTAGATTGAGCTCATAATTTGATAAGTGTCTACACTACAAATTTTAAATCGTTGTACCGAATTTTATCTATCTAGCTCTCTTCGTTTTGTACGTATCAAGCTCACTTATATTCGAATAGGCGGACATGCATATTTACTTTGCAAAAAAGTGTGAAAATTTTTTGCAAAGTTTATTTGAAATCTTTAAAGAAGTTTGTTCAAAATTTATTAGAAATCTATGAATTTGATGCAAAATATGTATGCCGAATTTCATCCATCTAGCTCAAAGCTTTTTGTGCTATCTTTGTCACAGATGGACAGACATTTTCCAAAAATGCATTTTCCGAACTTAAAGAGCTCTAAAATGTGGAGCCACGTCAAAATTTCGAGTTTTAATTTTTTTTAACGATTACAATAATTACTCTATACTTCGAATACAATAAAGTAAAAAGCGATAGAACATTCCATATTTTTTTTCGCATTTTCTTGCGTATTTTTTTTTTAAAGAATGCAGTGCTCGTTTTAAATTATGTAAATATGCCGAAACAATTTATGATTTGAATATTGTAATTACTAACGTGCTATATTTTATATATATTGATTTATAATACATATCTATATTTAAAAAGAATAATACTTCAAAATTTTTAGAATTAAGATGTTTCATTGTTTAAATGTAATTCACTGAACTTAAATGCTTCACAGTATTTTTTCTCAATCTAAATACTATGTGCAGAAAATAAAAGGAAATAAAAAAAATCCATAAATTAATTGGTAAAAACAAAGTATGGAAAAAAAAAACGTTAAGAAAGAAAAGTTTAAATGATCAGCATTTAAAAGTCAATAATCTGGCTTAAATAAATGTTAATATTTCCCATAAAAGGGTTCACTTTAATAAAAATTCAATCATTTAGCTAATATCAATTCTCTTTCTGTTGAATAATAATTACTGTCCATGTGATTTTTATATCTAAAAAATAAAATTTTCTTAATGTATATTTTGATGTAAGATTTTACGCTAAATGCATTTTTCATGTTGGAAATAATTCTAAGAATCCATGAAATAAACTAGGAATAATAGATCTCAAACTTTCTTCTTTATACAGGGACTTTATAGTGAAAGAATTTAAATAATTATATATTCCTTCTTTATTATGGAATTTAAAAAATAATTCGCATTTTTTTTTCCTCATTTAAAAAAATAATTAATATATAAATAAGTAAATGTCAGATATCAACATTAAAATTATCATTTCGTCTTTTAACTATTATTCATTATATTTTGTAATAAATAATATTCAATTTTCGTAAAAACATTTTTTTAACATTTGCAGGAAACTATCGAATGAATTCTCTTTAAATCTATCAAAAATAGAAATTATATATTAATAGAAAATATTTATGATAGCTGAGAAAAATTGCATTTTTAATTTTTAAAAGATGCATTTGCATTTCTCCAACAATTTAAAAAATCTTCAAAAATTGAGCAAAAAAAAAAAAAATGTACCAGTATGAGAGTAAAAGGCCGTAATAGCTATGTGAAGAGATAAAATAACGAAAATACGCAGAAATGTCAACAAAGCAATGCCATCCCCTCGGCATAAATAGGGGGGGGGGGGTAATGTCACACTCTTTTCTGTGTGAAAAAAGAAAAGGATGTGACATTGACGAAGTTTTTTTTTTTTTTTTTTTTTTCGTTATTATAGTAGGTGACTTGTGAGTTAGCGAAAAAAAGTAAATTGAACCTCACTGATCTGCAAACAAATTTGAAATAAATAAGTCCAATATTCGGAAATTTGAACAAAATTTATTTTTAATTAGAATGCGTTAGAGTATAATTTCCTTGTAAATCAAAATAAGTTTGGTCCATTGAAGAAAAAAAAAAGCATTTGGATCATTTTTCTACAAATCACGTGAAATTGCTAATCATATTATGAATGACTTAGAACAATTAGTTTTGATGTATTTATTTTTTAAATCCTATCTTATATTTTTTATAACTTAGAAATTCTTTGAATGTCATTGCATTTGAAATTTTTTTTATATGAGTTTCTTTTTTTGTTTTATTTTGTAATTCCCTTTATGCTTATTCCCCCCTACGTTTCTTCATTTTCAATCAGTTTCTTTCTTTCTTCCCTTCCCTTTTTTATTTTTGAGTAAGAGAAAAATTTTGTGAAAAAAAGCCTACAATTATAGAAAAAAAAAAAAAAATGCGTTACGCGATACAGACTGAGGCTTCCATGCGAATCGCTTGTCACGAGACAACCGCCTCCAACGCCTGGATATTACCACAATATTCAGTTGCTTAATCATAGAATATCTACATACTCGTGTAGATATTCCTACAGCAAGTATGCGCATTTTAAATCAAGCAAAATTGATATCACAAAAGAACTTTTAAATTATTGATGCGTATTTATTTCATGTTCGTGTCATCATAAGATAACCGAAAAGAGAAAACGAAAAATAAGTAATACTTTTTAGGTCATATTTTTTTTTATATGGTAAGGTGGCAACCCTCAGAAATTCGTCTGCTAAATTTATTTTAATTTCTTTTTTGATATGAATATGAATTTTTCATACAATTGTTTTAATACAGCTTATATAGAATTTTAGGATTAATTAATTAATATTATTTGAATTAGTTTGATCCCATACTGACAAGTGATTCAAGACATCAAATTCTTTATTTATCATGGGCATATTTTGGAGCTCTACGCAAGATATTGTATGTTTTTTGTTTTCTCGCAATTTTTTTCCCTTTATGTATTTGTGTATATTTTAAACTGAGAAATTAATTGATTAAATTTAAAAATTCTTTTCTAATTTGTTTAATAATATATAAAGGGTAGAAGCATATGTTCAAGCAGTTGATATAAAATGTTTATACAAGGGTAGAAATACATGTTAAAGAAAATTGAAAATTATTTCAAAATATGATCTATGAGATATCTATTTTATTAGATATTTACCTTCCATAGTTTTATTTTAATGATAGAATTAAGAAAGATTGAAAATGCATATTTAAATCTTAAAAATTAGTAGTTGTACTTAAATTTTTAAAAAATTATTTTTAGGCATGTTCATTTTATTATGCAATCAATGGAATATTTTATTCAAAGTATCTTCTAAAATTCTAAATCTATTCTATGTTTTTGTTAAAACTTCTATGTTTACTTTTTCTCTAATATCTCTTACAAGTCTGATGTCTGACATTACACTCTGTTCTCATGTTTGCTTCTTGTTCTTTTTTCTCTTTCTAGAATGCTTAATGAGAGTACCCAGAGATCTTCCCTGATGTGAAATTGTGCATGCAGTAAATTTTAACTCATTGTCGAATTTCTGATATAAATTTTACTCTATAAAACCACTAAATTTATGAACAGTGTCTTTACATAAATCTTAATGAAATAAGCATAATATTTTGAAACCATTAAATTTCTGCATTGTGATTTAAATCAAAATTATTAAGTGTGACATTTCTTTATGATAGTATTTTAATATGTGCTTCCTGTGATTGCCACAGATTTTAATAAATATTAATTTAATTTTTGCAATCACATTTACATAAAATGTTTGGAAATTTAGAGTTTTTAGTGTGTCAAGATCTGGAAAAATGTGATGTTAATCTTTTGAAGAAGTTATGCCATATGCATTTACAAAAAAGGGAGACTATGAGTGACCATATAGGGAAAATGTTATCAATTGTGGACCAGCTATATGATCATGGTGTTATGGTACCTTATGATATGATAGCTGCTCTCTTACTATCAAGTGTACCAAAAAAGTACAAGAATATGAATGAAACTACTGATTTTAAACTAGAAAATACTGAGTCATTACTTATATTTGTTATTAAAAAGCTACTGATGGAATATGATAAACAAGATATTATGATTAACAAAAATTGTGATAACAAATTGCATCCAGCCAAACTATATCAAACAAAAATGACCATATTTTGTACATATTGTAAGCAGTCAAATCATCACAAAGGAATCTGCAGATATTTAAAAAGAAAAATGAAAAGACAAATTGTTAAAGTAAGTAAACAATATTGGCTATTGATTATTCAAATCAATTGCTAATAAGAAGAAATTGAAAATTTCTATTATGTATGTTATGAATAGCAAATTTTTCTAACAAAATACCCTCCTCAAGTTTTTTGGACATTATTATTTTGTCTTTATATGATGAATCAAATTTCCTTAGAGTGGGTACTCATCTATATTATTTGTATACCTCACTATTATCTTTATATTTCTTGTCAGTTTGTCAAATATATAGTTTTTGTTATATTTTATTCTAATTTTTATTATTAAGTTAAGAATTATAAATAATAAATTTATGTAATCACTTTTATATGTCATCTATGAATTTCTTATCTTTAATTATTCTATTAAAAAACTTCTTTCCATTCAGAAATAATATCTGGCAATTATTTAATTATTTATCTGTGTTTATAATTTAATAAAAATTATTTTTATATTACATAATTTCTGCTATTCTATGACAGAAATTATATAACATTCTATTACTCTTCTCTACTATTCTTGAAACAAGACAAGAAATTTTTATTCAAATTTGAGATTGAATATAGTGATGAATATAGAAATATTTTGGAAAAAAATATTTATAGTGATATTTCACTGAATGGTTCTTTTTGTACATAGGAAGGTGTCTGTGCTCAATCAGATATGTCTTTCGAAGCCCAGTCTCTGCAACCTAAAAAGTTACGGAAACCGGGAGTTACAATTTTAAAAGAAATTCTCAAGGGAATCAAACTGGATGAAAATCTTATCAAGGAAAATAATGAAATATTGCATTCATTCTTGTCTAGTTTTATTGAAGCAATGAAAAGAAGTGATGAAATCTTTAAATTGATTTACCAAAGAGTACACTATACTGGAAGTTTTTACCACGACTTACGGATATCTCAACCAGATGAATTTGATATAAATCTCATATTAAATTTTGGTTTTAAGGAGAGTGATTTTGAAGTAAGTATGATTTTATTTGGTTCTTTATTAATTAAGAAATTAGGAATTCATTCATAATTGATGGTATTATATATAATAAAAGTACTACTTTTACATTGTGTTAAAACAAGAGGCTTACTTGTAGGAAAATAATTCTTTCACTATACATTTAACATGTGTAATCAAATGAAGGAATTCTCTTAAATAAGATTGAGTGTTAAAAAATAATGCTGTATGTATTTTTTGGTTAAGTGATAAATGCTATTAAAATAAGTTTTATTGTTAAGTTGCATCTTTTAGCGTAATGAGATTTTGCAAGACATTCTACAATCTTGTCAATTTTTAATGTTTTTATGATCAGATGAAAATGCATTTTTTTTTTTTTGCTACTAAATTATAGAAATGTTTTTAGTGGCCCCTTTTCAATCTGTTATCAATTTTTAAAAATATATCACTAGATCACCTAATATAACCTGGGAATTTAGTGGCAGTTGAGTATATTTAACAAGAGAGTAGATTTTCTTTGTATAAAATGGTGTTAAAGTCAATTATAAAGGAAGAAAGGAACAAGTTAAGCTTTAAATTATTTGCTTTTGTATCTATATTATATTTATGCAAATTAATTATTAACTTGTTATATATCTACAAAAGTAACTTGATTTATGGAATTATAATAAAAGTTTTAAAAAGGACCATTTCTGTATATTTGATGGTCTAACTTCATTTATTTTTTCAAAATGTATTCTCAAGAAATTAGGAAACACTGTTTAAAACATTTCTGTTATTGCTGTATTATCAAAATATTAAAAATGATAGAGGGGGAAGGGAATAATTTTTGTTAAAACTATTTTAATCCCATTATTTTTTATTTTTTTAATATTTATTTTTTAATTTCAACTGTGCAAACGTATCCAAGCAGCATACTCGAAATAGTTTTAAACCAATTTTTAATTTAAATACTAGATTATTTAACATTTCTATATGATAAAACTTTCTAAGTTCATCTTATAACCAAAAGTCTCAAAAAGCTAAAACTACTAGTACAACTGTCTGTCATAGAATTAGCATAATTATTAAAAAATGCTGATACATTCACTTTTTTTAATAAACGGAAAATATTAAGCATTTTCTTTCTTTTTTTGTAAAATTCTGTAAAGAAAAATATTTGTTTGATTTCAAAAAAAATTCAGATAAATTTTTATTAATATTTAGTGAATTTTAAAAAAATATTTGGAATAAAATAATGTAATGAATATTTTTTGCTTTTTTTAATCATTATTTTAAACAGTTTAAATTTTTTAAAAATAAAATGAAAAAATAATTATTTTGTTTGATATTTAAGGTAACATATAGTCCACAAGTTCCAGCATATGCAAGATATTATTTGAAAAATCCTGAAGCAGCTATTAAGAAGCATCCTAGACTATTGCAATTATTATTTGAAAATAATTATTTAATTTTGGAAAAAGTACGCAAGTGGATTCAAAGTGTTGTTGATAAAGCTATGCAACATTACACTTTATCAGTGAAGAATGTTAGAGTAAGTATTTTTATTTATTTATCCTCGCTATCCTCACCTTTATTATTAACTGTTTTGTTTTGGATTCTTAAAAATGAGTAGAATTCTCAAACTATTTGTTGTTGCAAAATTTTTGCTGCATTTTGGTATGGTAAGTTAATAGTGTTGTAATGTTTTAGTGTTGGGATATAGCTGTAACACAACCTTTGTAAAATTTCTTTATTTTGTAGATAATGTAGAAAAACAGTATGCTTTCATACACCTCTCCCCTTTTTTTGTTTGCTTAAGAAATGTCAATCTTAAACATGCTTATTATGAAGTACCAGTATACAACTTTATAAAACCTCTTTTTTTTTTTTTTTTTGTATGCTTTGAAGTTTAAAAACCATTATAGATATTAAAATTTTTGATCCTGGAGATTTTAAATTTTCATTTTGGTTTTAGGTTATTATTTTTAAAAATTGAATGCTTTTAGTTGTTTTTCTTGCATTTTACTTCTGTTTGATATTGAATGACCCCAAACAATTGTTCAAAGAAATTCTAATGGGAATCTGAAATGCCTGGATATCATTGCAAAATTTTCTCTTTCTTTTATTAAATGTGATTGATTGGATATTGTTGCATGTGCTGTGTTTGCTAATGTAGCATAATAATACTGATAAAGAGTTCATATAAATCCATTGGTTTTAGAAAGATCTTGAAAAATCTTTTTCACCTTTAAATATTTTTAATTTCGTACGCAAAATAAATTTTTATGATTAGAATAATATTTAACTTTGATAAGCATAGACACTTTTGCTAATTTATATAATGCCTTTCTTAAACGTGCTTTTTCCGTTTAAATCTCTTTGACTCTAAACAATTTTTAATCGCTAATAAAATACAACAGTATCAAAACATTCAATTGACATTTTATGACTTAATTAGTGAGTATGATGTGCTATTTCTCTAAAAGGAGTCTGTTTCATTTATATATTTTTACTGGATTCCCCAGTTTAATGCTAATTTATCTGAAAATGATAAAAATAAATTCCTGTTTAGATGTCATATTATTTAATTTAAGTAGACATATTCAGTCAAAGTTTGAGGGAGCAAATGCTAGAATTTTCATAATATGATAGCTCAAATAAGGTTGTATTACACAGTATCATATCATTTCGCCTGTAGTGACTTATATGAAAACATTCAGAGTGCTACATACAGAATTATCAGCATCTTTTGACACACTGTAGGGACATAAAAAAATAAATAGTGATGAAGCATGAATGTTTGTATGACAATGAACTTATGTAGAGCATCAAGTAGAAAGTTGGTAGTCATTAGTGAATATGAGAATCATGCTAGGAAGAAATGTGAAATTTTGAATTATAATGTCAATATTGTTATGTTATTTATTTGTAAAGGGCAACATATTCAATACAAAAGCCAAATATAAACTCTGAATTCTGGGTGTATGTATTGGTTGTCTAAATTCTGCTAATGTTTTAAAAACAGCTAGGCATTCAGTTCTGTAATCCAGATTTATATCATGAAGATGAGAAATTTTGAAATAAAATAGGTATATAAAAAAAGGTGAAAAAGCATGGAAATTGAAGTTATAAATTTCTTGCAGAATCAAAAAATTGGAAAAAATGTATTTTGCACTACCACGTCATTTTAACAGTTTTGCAGCATTTCCCAAGTTATTCATTTTGATAATGAATCAAATTGTCAAGATAGAAGAGGCATTGATAAACTAGCTTCTGAATGAGAATTTTTGGGTAAAAATAGAAGAAATTAAGCCAAAGTTATTTTATCCACATTAAAATGTTGCAGTAGATAAATAATTAGGTTTTTTTTTTTTTTTTTTTTTTTTTTGTGGTCAATGTCCTTTTGAATAGAATATGCCATGTAAACCATCTAAATATGGAATTAAAGTAGAGAACTTTGTACAATATTAAAACTTCATTTGTACTAAAGACATATGTATGCAATAAAAATTCTATTGAAAATCAGAAAAATAAAAATTAAGGCATGCAGTTTACCAGTGAATTTGGAGGACTCAGTGTTAATTGAGATAACTCTTCACTTTCCACAAAGTTGGTTACCTTCTGAAATGAAGTATTACTATGTTTAGTTCCATGGGAAAAAATAAGCTTGAACTTCCTATTTAAATGACAAATATAGAGACTTGCAGCTCAAGCTTTTATTTCATAGATGATAAAATTGTTATGAAGTATGTTCTGAAAAAAAAAAACAGTTATTCTTATGTGCACAATACATTATAACAAATTAATGACAGATCAGATTTAAAAAAAGCTAGATATGATATTAGATTACAATGCCAATAAAAGATTAGTTTATACATTTGATCAGTTTTTGAATGTGTATACTTATTTGTAAAAGAAAAAAATTCTTGTCTTGATTATATTTTTTAATATGCTAAATAGTGTTACTTTCTATACATTTATTCTCTAAACGATTGTAAATTTCAAATAGAATGAAAATAAATTGACCTAAACAAAATTGTTTTTAGAAGAACTAGAAAAAAAATTGTTTAATATATTCTGACAATATTAAATGTCCCCAGAAATGAAGAATCGTGCAATATAGTTGAAAGGTTACAATGTAAAAGACAAAATGATTTAGCATTAACTTCTATTTTTAATTTATAGGTGATAATAAATGTATCCAATGCAATTTCTATCCCTCAGCAATGGTAATAAAACATATTCTATGCAAAAATTGTCAATAACATATCTGAATCGCTTAGTATTTGATGTTTAGGACATATTAATCCAAATGTTATATGTGCAAAATAAATGTAAACAGAACAGTGAAATTAAAATATTGTCATGTATTTAAATCTTTAAAAAAAACATCTTTTTTCATTTTTCACAAAAATTTAGTTTTAGGAAAGTAATTTGTAAAATTAATTAGTGGTATATGATAAGAAGGAAGATTTGATATATATGTAAAGTAAATAAATATATTGAATTAGGAATTTTTAGCCTAGAGAAAATTTTCTTTTTAAGTAAATTGGAGTGTTGTATAATTTTATTGTAAATTTATAGTAATAAAAAAGCTAAGCGAAACATTTTCAAATTATTCTAGATCATTATAATATTTAAAAAATATTTTGTTTCATTAATATTTTTAACAATAATAATTAAAAGCTTTTAAATTGAAGATAATCAGTTTTTTAAAAATCATATGTAATTTATTTTTTGGGGGGGCATTACATAAATTTATCTTTTCAATTACCATTTTTTCAGATGATGGAACGTAGTTCATCTGGTCCTGCAAGAACCATAAAACTGATAAAACGTAATGGTAGTTGTATTGATATTGATCTTGTTCCTGTCTTTGCTTGCACCTTGCCATCTAAACAACCAGGTATTGATGGTCGAGTGGAAAAATTAGTAGGATCTTCTTTAGAAGTAATAATTTTTTAATCTTATTTATTTATATCTACCTTTACAGTTAGTGAATATTTTAATAAATGTATCTATAGCTAATTCAGAAAAAAATTTATATATATTTAGTTACTTTTATGTGCACAGTTTAAAATTATTTTATCAGTTAGGACAAATAATGAATGAAAAATATAACTATAATTGATATTAAAGATGTAGTTATATCAAGATTACCAGTTTTCTTTTACTTCTTATGACATTTTTGACCATTAGCATGATTTCCATTTGAAAAATTTGATACATAATTTCAATCGTAGAATTTCTATACTAATAGCTTAAAAGAAATAAGCAAAGTAATTGAAAAATAATCTAATGCATATGTACTGATGCTGATGCATATCAAATTTAAGGAAAGTTGTTGAGATTAAACTTTCAGACATTGTGCAAAATTAAATAGTTAGTGAACATACTGATGTAACATTGCAAATATATTAAATTTTTTGGAAGTAATGCAGAATAAATTTACTTAAATCTGTGCAGAATAATCTTTTATGCAGAACAATTAGTAACTTTCTAAAATTGCCCAACAGAAATTTGTCCTCTCGCTGGTGTGGTGTGGGAAGAGGGTGCTAGCGCAGGTGTCATTCTCATCATCTGACCATGGTTCAAAATTATGAGGTCCATCCCAAAATAGTCCTAATGTTACTTTAAAACGGGATGTTAATATAACTAAACTAAACCCAACAGAAATTTATTAAAGTTGCACAGATATCCTTATAGAAAGTTATGCAAAGTAATTTTAAATAAACTCATGGAACATAAGGCAGAGTAAATATACATAAAATTATGTATAAACATGTATATAATTCTGTAGAAAGTTATGTTAAGTAAATTTGCAAAGTAAAGTTATGTAATCTGAGCCTATTAAAAATTATGGAATTTAAGCTTGCAGGGAATTGCACAGAATGAGATTACATTCAGTTATAAGAAATAAACTTTTGGTAAATTGAGCAGAATAAACTTATGCAAAACTTTCCACAGTACAATTACACTACATGAAATGGAAAATAGTAGTATATTGCATATAGTAATAGTAGTGGTATATATAGTAGGATATTGTAGAAAATTGCTCAATGTAGAAGCAATATAAGCTTGTGGAAAGATATGCAGTGTAAACTTATAGAAAAGTAAGCCAAGTAAATTTATGGAATGCAGAGGGAACTGGTGGGAAATATTATGGACTAAAGTTAATGTCAAACAAACTTACAGAAAGTCACATAACATAAACTTGGAGATTATCTCTCAGCTTAAACATGTAGAATATTGTGCAGAGTAAACTGTGAAAGTTATGCTGAGTAAATTTGTAAAAAGTTACATAGTTTAAATATGCAAAAATTGACTTTGAGTAACATACTGAAAGTTAAACATATTATAAATATACTGATAATCGATCACTCTCCCTCAATT
The DNA here is from genome assembly GCA_026543865.1 of Argiope aurantia. NCBI lineage: Eukaryota > Metazoa > Arthropoda > Arachnida > Araneae > Araneidae > Argiope > Argiope aurantia. The sequence goes on along the minus strand of JAPMOR010115199.1, from coordinate 437,296 downwards.
TCTGTCAATTTAGGAGGCATAATTCTAAAACAAGTTTAATGTCCAGTGACACTAGTCACAAAATCTCTCACTCAATTTAAGCAAATATTTTTTTTCCCATTGAAATAGAATTTAAATGTTAATTAAGATAAAGAAATCCTTTTATATCTTTTTTTGAAAAAAAATGAAGGTGAATGATTTTAGTTTTATCAAAAGAATATTTTTCTTGGTAAATCAAAAGATTTCAGACAGTCTTAAGTGATTTTAGCTGCTTGGTTTAGATAAGAGTATATGAAAAGAAAAGTTTCAGCAGTCTTAAGTTTTAATGAAAAATTTATTAATTGGTGCAGGTGATTTTCTATATTGTATAATAAACACACACAAAAAATCCAATATATGGTGCTTAGTATTTAGGTTATTTTTTCATAATCTTTTTAAAATTTTGATTTTAATAATTTTTTAATGTCTTTTAGCAGTTTAGTTTTAAAATTTATGACTATTGTATCAGATTTTTATTTTAAAATTACAGAGATATATAATATTTAGTTTTAATTTTATAAGGTTTATATAAATAAACAAATCAATTGCAGATTATTACCTCTGTTAGTGCATATTTTTGTGCTTGTATTAAATGTAAAAGATTTTATTATCTTCATATATATAATATATGAAACATGGTTCTTATAAATTTTTTTATCCTTCCAGACCTTCTTAGTTCCAAAGCCATATTCTCCACCTGGACAGGCTCCTGTCAACAAAACTGAAATAACACGATTGTGGAGAACCCACTTTCCAGATGCTGAAAAAAAACTTACTCGTGACATAGGTTGTGTTAAACCTGTCATTAAGCTTTTAAAGGTCTGTAATATAGTATAAGAATTTTTTATGGTGAAAATCAATGTTAAAAGTATTTCTATTGCTTTTATTCTCATAAATAATTTTAAAAACATATCTGTAGTTTTAAAAAGTGAGGCAGTCGAAGAAAATTCATTTTTGAAGATGTATGATGTTTTAAGGTATTGTGGTGGTGTTATGTAGAGTGTTGTTTAAAGCACTTCATCGCTATTAGAAAAATAAACTCTTTATTTCACTAACAACTATTGTAACATCACCGCTTAGCGCACCTATACATAGAACGGGGATTCCCCGGGCGAAGTATTAACATAGATTGTATTAGGGAAAGTAGATAGGTAGCGCTTTAGAATAACATGAATGCAAGATGGCGCTACGATCACTACAGTATAATTAAGAACTTCACAGCATTGAAGGAAACCAGTAATTGAGGATGATTTTTTTTAGATATATTTTGTATTAAATATTTGTAAAATAGAAAATCCTTTCAGTAATATTGAAAAATATAAAACAATTATCTGATTTGATATAATTTAATAAATAAGTTATTTTTGTATCAAACAGCAAAGCAGTAATTACATTATAATATATTTAATTAGAGCAAACTTTTTCTGAAACTATAATACTTTGAGAAATAAATCTTAGCCTTACATGTAACAGCATATAAATAATGCTTTGATTTCCTTATATAATTAGAAATAAAATCAGAAAAAAAAATTTCACATATAGAATATTAATGTTGCTGTTAAAATGCATGGTTAGAAGTATTTTATAGAATAGAGTATTTATAATGTAGAAAGAAATATTTATGGTAGACACACTAACATATCCACTATATTGTCACTCTTTATTCGTGTAAATTTGCTTGTGTTTGCAAAATAACAAATGTTTCTTAATTTGGAAAGAATTTGGAAAATTTTTTATCATCCATCAAACATCTTTCATGAAGATTCTTACAGAATAGTCAGCATATATGTGAGGAATGACATCTTCAGTGCACAATCATTGCCTTTCTACAGAAAACCATAATAGTTCAAGTTTATAAAGATAGCATTTGTGATGTTCACACATCTTATTTTGATGCAATAAGTAGACAGTCTCATCCTTTAAACAATGAAAATGAATTGAAATATTTATAGCATATATGGCAATTATTAATATAAAATTAATCAAATAAATGTTGTGCTTCTTTATGAATACATAGAAGTTTCTTGTTTGATGAATCAGTTTTCAAATATTTTCTGTAATTCTTTTTAATAACATCACAGCAGTAATGCTGATAAGATCCTGGGAATGAAATTTTACAGGTTCATAATATAAAGATATCTTTTTTCAAGTCTTGATATAGATTAAATCAGCCTTTTTTGTTCAGGTATTTTCATATTGACATTGCATATAAATTTGAAAACTGGAATCCTCCTCAATGTAATCATCAACAGACCACAATTTAAAGTTTTATATAATTTTTAAATGAATATTAATCTGACAAAACTAAATAATTTTGATGTTATGATAAATAACATTGCATATTTTTTGGTAGAATTCCATATCTGTTTATTATATATTTTCAGTAGTAAAAATGGTTATGAATTAAATTAAATACTGCAAAACTTAGCTGATTCAAACGTCATTCAAATTCAGTATTAATTTAATTTTCTAATTTCTTGAATTTCATTTTAACATAGTGTTAAGATAATTTCTGGAATTCAAATTTATTTTTGCTAATTTGATGGCGAAATTGAAAAAGGCATATATATATATATATATATATATATATATATGTGTGTGTGTGTGTGTGTGTGTAGTATAATTTTAGCAATTGTGTTGTCGAAAGGAAGAGTCTTTTTGAGTGAACTTCAATTTATTTTACCATGGGAAGCTAATACTCAGGAACAAAGACACAATGCATTCATTTGTACCAGAAAATAAGAACAAAAGTGTCAGAATTACAAGATTTATTACATGATTCTGATATGGATTTATCTGACATGAGTCAACTTAGGCAAGGCAATCTTAAGTATCTTTGTAAAACATGCATAGATGTTAAGGACTTTTATTGCTTTTCTCATAGTGTGGACAATGAGTGGATTCAGCAATTTTTTAAGCATGTGTTAGAAATAGTTAAATAAAAAAAGTGGTTTTTAGAATGAAGTTAACGTGGGCTAATTTAAAATAAAAATTAGAAAATGAAGATATGTCATTATATGAATATATACATTTCTGAATTGCTCTTGTTAATTAAAAATATTTGCATCTTCTATCCAATATATAAATATTATTTTAAGTGGCATCTGTCAAATGATTAGCAATTTTTAGCATGTTGGACTATTACTCTGTGAGATCAATGTTTTCAAAGCCAATTTTGCTTAGTTATTTCATATATTTTTTTGAAATTAATCTTTTTTAATTGAAATTGTGCATTGATTATTAGTTATAGATTATTTATTGAAAGTTCTAAACCATAAAAATAATTCTTTACTGTCATATTTAACTTAAAAATAGTAATTTTCTTATTTGTATTTAAATCCATCCACTCTTAGTTTCAATTTGTGGATAAATTACATTTTTGTTATGGTCCTTCAACTTTGAATTAGTTTAATTCCTATGTTACCATTAATTTGTTTTAAGGTTATATAAATATAAAGAAAAAAATTCATTTTTTTTTTGTCTGATTTTGCATGAAACGTTTTTCCCCCTTACAGTTATTGCGAGATCAAAACCCTTGGAAAATACTTGCTTCATACTATTTGAAAACAGTTGTGATGTGGATGATGTTAGAACATTTGGAAAAAGAAGGTTGGAAAGAAGAAAAACTGAAAGAACATTGGAAGGAAGACAAACTGGATGAAAGATTCATTGAAGTAAGCAATTGTTTAGAATTAAAAATGAAAAGATAAATTAAATAGTATTCTAAATAGATGTTTAAAATATATTTATTTGCTAGCAATAGAATGGCTCATAGAGATGGTTCTTCCTTAAATTTTCTCATTCTTAATAAAAGTGTCATCCATCCACATATAAATTACAGATTTTGGGCAAGGGCAGTCCACAAGTACTCAAGAGTTTTACTAGTACTCAAGAGTGCTCCTTTCTCTGACTGCTGTCTATATTGATATTATATGGCTTGTTTAGAGTATAGCAATGAAACAAAATTCGAATTTTTCATTTTTGGCACTTTCTTTTTCTAGCAATTGAACCAAAATTTGATGTAGATTTACAATTTATGTTACAAGACATGATACTAAATTTTATTTGTGTAAAATGCTGCAGATTTGATTAATCAGTCACTTTCAATTACATTTTGTTAAATTAAATTTCAAGCTATTGAAGAATTTGTTCCAAATTTTCTATAATTGTGATTATAAAAGTTATATTAAATTTTATTCATTTCTTAGTTCTTGTTATAGAATGACTGATTTTTTTTATGAATTTTGTTTGAACTGTGATAGGAATTTACAAATTGTTGGTGTAAAGACCACTAATCAAATTTTTTCTATCCTGCCTAATGCACTATTGAATTATTGTGTACACAGGCAAACTGAATTTGAAAAATGCAATATTAGAATTCAGAAATGTTTGAAATATGGAAATTCATCAAAATCTTGAAAAAAAATTAGACAATTGTAAAACCTTTACATATAAGAAATACATGAAGGAAAGTAAAAATGGAATTAAAACTTTCCAAATTTGCTTTCTTATCTGTGAAGCATTTTATCCTTATGTCTATCAGCTTTAATTTTATTGGCCAGGAAAAGAACACAGCAAGTATTATGTTATTTTTTTACATAGGATTTTTCATTATTCTACATTAATATTTATTCATTTCTAAATTTAGTGAAATTTTGTGTAACTATCTTTAAAAGATGCTTATTAAATACAGATGTTGATTAAAATTCAAAAGCTCAAAATTACGAGGTCCGTCCCAAAATAGCCCAAGTGTTGCTTCAAAACGGGACGTTAATATAACTAAACTAAACTGAACATATCCAGAGTTTCTGTAATTGTGGAATTTTTGCTCATTATGCTACTCGGATTATTTATTTATTCATTTGCTTTAGGAAATTAAATAAAAATATTACATCAGTTTGTACTTGTATAAGTTTCTGATGCATTTGTATTTGCCAACAAGAGCCAATGTCTATGCTTATTGAAATATCATATCTTCATTGGAAGAGTGTGGTTGTTAGGCACTTATCATTCAAATTGTTCTTAAAGATATTAAATTCTAATTCTTAATTTATTAATAGTCCAAGATAAAAAAAATTTCAAGTGATGTGAAGATGATGCATACTTTCATATAATCTTGAATTTTTTTTTTTTAAATTATACATTTTTTGGAAAAAACTTATTGAAAGAAAAGAAGTCATGCTTTAAAATTGTGTATTAACTGACTCTTTTACTACCCAAAGTGAGTGCAGTTCCATTTAGCTTGGATAATCTAGATTTCACTATAAATGGATTTGCAATATTGTTTTTTGATTAATTACATAAAAAAAATTTAAGTCATTGTTTGTTTTATTTAAGTAGTGTAATTTTTAATCAATTGTATTATTTTTTAGGCATTGAAGAAATTAACTAAATATGTGGAGCAAAGAAATATTCCATATTTTTTTAGTAAAAAGAATAATTTATTGAGTAAAATTCGACCTGAAGAAGCTTTGAACATTAGCGGAAGACTGAAGTTTATAATAAGACATGTTGAAGCTGATCCTAACAATTTTTGGCAATATTTCAATGTTCGACCAACATTTGTAATGTAAATTTATTATGCTATTTGTATTTTATATATCTCCTAATGATGCACACTTTACCTATCATTAAAATCAACAGTTTTGTTCCTGCAATTTAGATTAATATATATTTTATTGATATGTTAAGAAATTTTAAATGTGCCATTTTAATCTTTGCCATTTTTATATGAGTTTTAAAAAAAATTTATTTGATGTATGCTGTTGTTAATTGGAATTAACTGATTTATTTTTATAGATCAGGATTAAATTATGTGAGACCTTTAAATATTTTATTTTTAAAACATTGGTAACATATATTTTCAAATTGTTTTAGTAAGATAATATTAATTTTAATGCAACATAATTTTTAAAAATTATTAAACAAAGTATTTTAACTATTAAAATTCCTTAAATTTAATAGAATTATTTAGATGATATTGTTGAAATTTGTATCTTCATTTGCTTTAAATCTTTTATAAATGGTAAGTATAATGCAAAATAATAATTGCATTTATTATAAACTTATTTTAACCAGCACATTTTTTTCTTCAAAATCTAAAATATTCTTTAGTATTTTTTTGAAAATTTGTTATTTTTCCAAAGCAGTAGTTATGTTTCAATCTTTTAACAGTTTTATTTTTTCATGTAGATCAAGCATTTAAAGGTCATCCCTGTTCAGAAAGGAAATGAAAATTATATGTGTTGATGTATTTTCTGTTTTAAAGCAAATCCTCATTTGTCCTCATAAAGACAAATGTGAATTTAGATTTAAATGTAAATTCTGTTTATTGCGGGAAGTGCTTAGGCTAGTTGAGTTGTGTGTTGTATAAAAATTTGAAACATATTTATATATTTAATATTTTCAACAGTTGTACCAGAATTTTCTATTCAATTGAAAAGCAGCTAATTCATATTTATTTATATATTTCTCAAAGTGTTTTACAAAAGTTCGATTAGATATTAAATAGATCATTTGTCCATTTTAAAAAGCCACCTTCCCAAGCTAAAAATATTGCATTAAAGTGTTTAGTCACTAGAAAAACAAAAACAAAATGTGTATTCCATGCTAATTATCTCTCTCTTATTATCAAGTGGCGAAACACATTATACAGAAATTAATGAGAATAAGATATCAATATTCAGATAATTTTGACAACTTATTTGAGACTGTTTGATTCGAAGACCATTATTATAATTTTTTGTTATGTGAACTGATAAAATGTGAGTCAGTTTGTACTGATTACTTCCTATTCCTATTTTCCCACAAGTTCATCAAAGATGTGCCCAATATTTTAAAAACTAAAATCGTATTTTGGAATCATTACCAGCTATTTAAATAATAATAATAATTGATTATTATTTTAATAGTTAAATTATAATAATTATTATTTTATTATTAACTTTTTTTAGTATTACTAATTATTATTATTATTACTAACCGATTTTTATTCTGTGAATCACTAATATAATATTGAATTTATGAATATTCTATGATTGCCAGTATTTTTGCTCCATGGATAACTTTTCATTAAAGACTGATATTTGAAAAATTACTTAAGCTTTTGTTCATTCTATTTTGTTATATTATGTATTCCTAACAAAAATAAAATTTTCAAAATTCGTAAGATATGGTAATATTTTTAGGAAATAATAGAAGATGAATAGTAGCTTCTGTTAATTTAAGATATTATTTGCAATTTTTTTTAATAAATGCAAATTGAGATACTGTATTTTATATGCAAAACTCCAGTGCCTTTATGATAGTATTTTTTTATAATTCAGATAAATATATGTGATTATTTGACATTTTTATGCAATTAGGAACTAACATCTTTCATATCTTGAAAAGCATGCATTTTTGCATTACTGAGAAAGTACTGATGCTGCATCTGTACAAGTTGATTATTACATACTAGGCAGTTTGCTGTGCATTGCTTTGAATTAGCTCAAATTTGCTTAGTAAATTGCCTATAACGTATGAGAATGGTGAATACAGAATGCAGTAAATAATTGTCGATTCCTGATTGCATTGATGTATTAATTTTAAAATACAGCAGGTGCATGCTATTAAGAGTATTATATAGTATTAAGAAGTAATGTATATTTAAAGATTTATTATATTATGAATGAACAATATTTTAATTGAATGAATGATATGCATAAGTTTTTATCATTCTATGACAATAAAATTTTTAATTATTAATATTTTATGATTGTTAAACTCCATCCAAAAACATGTTTGAATATATTTTGTTATGTATAAAAAATAGCATACCAAAAAAATGCTTATTTTTTGTTTAAACTGTGCCACTGTCACTGTGATAAAATAAGATATAATCTTTTATTGTAATGCACTTTTGAGCATTTGATTACTATGTTACTCTTTTTCTTTTCTTTTGAATAATTTCCTCTTAGTTTGTTTTCAAATATAAATATTGTCTAAATGTGATATATCTAGTGCCTGATTATTTCATCCATATCTTGCTTATCAGTATTTTCTTTCTGCATGTTTTTCATTTTGTTGATTTTAATTTTTCCTATTTTAACTTTATTTTCATTTTTCCTATATTTGTAATCTTTATAATATATTTAATTTATATATATATATATATATGATAATTAAATTTCATTTTTTGCTTTATAATTTTGTTTTAATTAAAGGAAGGTTTATAAATATTTAGAAAATATGATTTTTTATATTTAAAAATCATTTTAGTATATTTTAAAGAGTTTTACAATATTATTTTCTTCATAATTTTAATTAAATCAATAAAGTTATTTTTTTATGGAAATAAAAATGGAAAAGAACTTTTTGTTGATAATATCTTAAATACTCTAAAACAGTATTATAAATAACTATTATATAAATCAGTATTGAACTACATTTATATGTATTTCTTTGTTTTGATAAAATTATTTTTATTAAATTTAAAAAATGTCATATGATATATAAAATGTCTCACTTTATCTCAGCTATATGTTTAAAATATTTTTGATTTTGTGATTTTTGTATTAAAATCAATGTTTTTATATTTCTTTGAATAAATATTGTAATATTTTGCAGTCTTTGCTTTTACTGATTACAGAGAAGTAAATAATATGAACAAATACTTTGTAAACTTAAAGGAATTTTAATTTCATTACACATACCTAATAGTGGAACAATTCACATAATTATTTTAAAATGTATAATTTGATACACACATAGAACAAATGCAAGATATATATATATATTTTTTAAGAACAGTTTACACGGCTGAATGTAAACTGGATTAATGTTACATTTGTTTTATATTATCGAAATTTCTGATCCAAACCAATGTATTCATATGTACAAAAAATACTCACTTCCTGTGAGTACTACAATGTTTAATGTTATCATTTATCAAGTAAAGAGTTGCTGATTTTTCATTTTCAAGCAGCATTGACAACTAATATTCTTGAAACATCTAAGAATATGAGGAGGAAACATCTAAGAATATTAGGAGGAAACATCTAAGAACAATTTTCTCCTGGGATGCCTTTTATATTATTTGAATAAAGCTTCCTTGATTGATTAACTTTGTTCGCGGCATTATCCAAAGTTTACAATTTAATGCTGAGGGAGAAGGGTAAGACTTTCTTGGAAAGCATGCTATAAAGTTTTGAAGAGACTATCCTAGCTGGTTATTTGTCTTGTAAACGGCACAGATTTTAAATAGAATCCTTAGCTACTTTTCAACAATGAAAGAAAATTATGCGGACGAATATGTGATGAAACGACGAACAGTTTTGAATTATAGGGCAAAAATATAATCTATTATTAGAAATTAGACAAAAAAAATTATAAAATTCAAGAAAAATATGCACATTTTTTAGATTGAAATCATTAAAAAGGCAATTAAATAATTTTTTGAAACTGTGTGAAATTCATTTTTGTGCAATATTTTCAGATATATGCCAAATTCAACTTAATTTGTAATTAATTAATATTCTAAATAACATTTTTAAAGGTCGTTTCTAGGGGCACATTGCCTACCCTTTGTTTTATCAAGTTGGTAATATCTTTTGGACTTGGGCTTAATTATAAATACTGTCCCTTTGAATAATTTCCAACAAATTCTCTCTTCAAAGATTGAGTTTGACTTTCTAATCATATATATATAAAGGCATGACTTATCTTTGATCTAAACTTCAAAGCCAGAATCCCTTTCTTCAAATCCAGAAAAGAAAGAATTATTAAGCTAAATGATATAAGGTGCTTTATACTGTTACAATATTCAGAATCTAATCGTACTATGTCATGGTGACAGTAAAGAACTTCAACTGCTAAAAAAAGTATTTTAAGCTGTAGGACAATACCAAGTCATAAATGAGGTCAGGTGTTTTCCTGATTAAAAGAACATAACTGTATATTCGGGTCTTTATTGCAAAAATTGATTCTTTTATCATTCGTTACTTGCCATTATACATAAAAAGATAAATTTCTGAAAAAGAATATTTATACGTATAATTGAGATTTTAGACGGACTCTTCCGCCTAGAATTCAAGTCCATTCATAGAGTAAATGTTAAGAAAGAATCTAAAGCAGTGAAGACAAGGTGCATTGTTTTCCTATTTAACAATTCTAAACATCTATGTGTCATTAAAACTGAATGCATGCATTATCCTATAAAATCATTCATATCAAATCCGCTTTAGTGCCTTAACTGCCAGGGATGAGGGCGTTCTGAAACACTTGTCGTTTTCAATTGACCTGCTCTCTAGGCAACTAGGCAAACCTCTGTATTTCAAGCTATGCTGTCATTTCTAAACAATACCACACATCAGCTTTCAGACTATTTTTCATTACAAAACAAAAACTAATTCAGGAAATCATATCTAAATCGAACATTCTGTTTTTTGAAGGGGAAAAAGATCAAGCATTACACAATAATCCAAAATAATTTAATCTTTTTCACCACAGCTAATGAAAATATAACAAAAAATGCATTCAATTAACAAAATTAAAATCTCTAAAGCGTAATATTTTCATTTAACAAGAACTGCTTCTACATCTTTAAAATCCAATGACACTGCTTCACGAAGTTCTAATATTCATAATTTAGATAAAATCTTTGAAAAACAGAATTGATTAAGAAAATACAAATCTTACTTAGTGAAGCGCCCCATTCATTTAGAAATCAGAAGCAAAACAAATCACGATCATACATTTACAGATTATTGAGCTTAAATCCTTTATCTAAAAATTTAAATAAAACTTGTGTTCTAAAAATTTTAAATCTACAGAGCTTATACCATGCTGTTTTAAGGCGGGAGCATTATTATTTATTTTTAGCAATTAGAATTAATAAATTTTGTTAAAGCTGATTTAGTTAATAACAAATATATTTCTTTAGACCACATGCCGCCATTATTACAATTGCTATTATAGGTAAAGTAATACAAGAAGCTGCTCACTTTTTTTTTTTCTTTTTCAATTACCTCAAATGCTCAGGTGTCGTCCTCGTCATCTGACCCCGGTTCAAGATTTCGAACTCCGTCCCAAAATAGACTTAGTGTTGCTTTAAAACGGGACGTTAATGAAAAACTAAACTTGAGCTATGCTGATTTTGGTATCATACTTTGAGGATGATGGCTTCGTACTTAATTCTTCGAAATTACTCGCACAAAGTTCTTTTAGTTTACCATATATTTTAAATGTGATACGAAAAGCATTTTCATCCGAATGTATATTCCAATTCACAATTTTCTGATCTTAAATGTGGTAACTCGTACAAAGCAATAGAATTAAAGATATAAAATACACTACAGAAAAACATAAAAGTTACACGAAAATCAGTTCAGTTGTATTAACGTCTCGTTTTAAAGCAACACTAGATTATTATAGGTTGTACCTCGTAATTTTCTACAGGGGTTAGATAAATACGACGGCAGCTGAGCTGGCACCTCCCTCTATAAGCTTTCACATCTCATCAGCGGGAGGTCGTTTGACCCAGACCGATTTAACTCTCACCACTTCCGTTTACACGGCAGTTCTTCAGTAGAATCGGTGCTCGAGTGTGAAACCCACCTGTTCGAAAGCTGGGACCTTATCACAAGGCCACCGCGCCTCTACACGAAGATCAATTAAATTTACAGCTATCTAATAGAGCCATGTGGACATATTTCAGCTAGGGTTTTCAGGATTTGAATCCAACTCTTTTCATGGTTTTCTTTCATTAGCTTCTATGCTACTGGATCTGAATCAACATTAAGATCATCATTGCATACAATAAATAAATGGCAGATAATTTTTTTCCCATCATTATCTTAATTTTGAATGGATTGATTTGTTTTACTGGGCCAGATTTAGAATGCTTCATTAAACATATAATGAAATGAATTTTCTAAATGAGCTGGCAGTTTTTTTAAAATCTATAGCTTAATATATTTCCTTGCAATTACACCTTGGAATTTAAATCTAACTAACTAGCTTTTTTTCCCCACCTCTATGCCTCTTGAGTGGCACCTTCACAAAATATTGGAAGAAGAGAATGGTTTATTATTAAACTCCATCTCCTTACATCCCGATAAAAACCGCTTCATTTTGCGTGACTTATTAGTCAAAGATAACGTCTCTGAATTTGAAGATATAAAATATGTAATCAACGAATTTAGAACACTTTTCAATGGATGTGACATTCGCAGCATCGCTAGGCAACTCATAAGTGTCGACGATCATCTTGATAAACTGGCAATACTAATTGAATTCATGCCTATTTTCAGCAACGTTAACAATGTGTAATCTCTCAACGCAGAACCCACTGTGCCCTTCCAACTTAAATTGTAGGCAAAATACCCTCCCCCCTTTTTTCCCACACTCAAGAAAACTATACTTCCAAATTAAAATAACCCATGTATGATGCATTGTAATTAATAAGGTCAGTTTCATCACTCCAAAGTTAACTACTAGATTTACGGATGGTGGGGCCTTCGGCCCCAATGAGCCGTAATCCTTCTCAACAAGTTTGACTTATTAGTTGACTTTTTTCACACTTTTCGTTGAAACTTGGATGAAGAATTTAACTTAATACTATTTTTTTTTACCATTTATTAGGTTTTATAAAATGTCTAGATATTAATTTTGTCTCATTTTGGTCTTAAATGTTATATCGGAGCTCTGATGTTTTTATGAAAAGCGTAAGTATTGAACTAGAGAACATTTATTCATTGAATAAATAAATGCATAAGCTATTTTGTTTCTTTATACTTGCATTAAATTAGCTATTAACTTTGCTTAATTAATTCATTTTTTTTATTTTTATTCGTTGAGATGGCTAAGATTTTTTTAACAAATATATTCCTTTACAATAAATTCTTGACTACATATATTACCATTTTTTTTATTTAAAAATATTTTAAGTAAAAGTATTTTGTAATTTCTATTTATTAGAAAGTAAAGCCACAATTATGAAATTTCTAGTATAGTGAATTAATTTTTATTAATGGAAACCAATTTAATTAAATTGGCTAATCCTATAGATTGAAACGCTAGTTTTTTTTTTAACTTTCAGAATTTTGGATTTAAATTATTATGAATTATCGCCTAGATTCTTCTTTGACTTCTGTGATTCAAATAGAAATGTCAAGCGCCAACTCATTAAAAAGGTGAGACAATTTGAAAGATTTCGAACTCCTTAGCATGACAAGGCTTTTTTTTTTTTCCTGTTCAAAGCTCTTCAAACTATTGTTATTCAGTACGAAAGCAAATTTAGTACACATTTTTGTATTAAATTTGTCTAACTATCGCATTTTCTGTAAAATTATTTCTTGAAAATTAGAAATGCAAAAATAAAGCACACATTTTTAATTTGCACAACGATTAACATTAGGATTTTTTTTCTTTCCAGATATATCTTAAAAGAAAGAAATCAGAATACGAAGTGACATTTTGTGCCTTTTTGTTCAACCCTGTTAAAGCTATGGAATGCGTTTGGAATTAAAGCTTTGCTGCCATCGTTGTTGAAGAAAAATGAAATTATTGCAAGTTGTCAATCCAGAGTTCAATATCCAACATCGTAGTTCCTTCATTGTCGCAGAAAATGAAATTCTTGCAAGCTGTTAATTGGGAATCCAACATCGTAATTGATTCATTGTCGCAGGAGATGGAAATTCTTGCAAGTGACTAGTCAAGGATCCGACATCTTAGTTGCCTTGAAGAAAAGAAATCAACATTTTCATGAAACCTGCTGTGTACATTTATCGATGACAGAGCAAAAAATTTTCTTTTGTTCATACCTCTGTCACACGGGATTACATTTGGTAAGTGTATATAATATTGACATTTTTCGACTCACGAAGATTACTTGTGTAGAATATTTAGAGATAAGAAATATCTCATCTCCCGTATTAATTCAGAATATTAGAAGTTCAGATTCTAAAACTTTCGAATATCTCGAAGCACTTTGAACGGCAGAATCGTGTTAAGTGTAAGAAAGGAAGAAATACTAAATCTTGTAGTATTAGTGTACCTAAAATAAGAATTGAAATCCCTTGTTAAAAAAAATGCAGGATCTTTGATATGGTTCCCTAACTGAACTGCTATAGTGAATTTACCAAAATAAGTTTCAAAATCTACAGTCATAGTTCTAATTGGATGTCGCTGCCATTTTGTAGACTGATAGTTTTAATAATCAGTTTATATACTACTTATTGTCCAAACTGTTGCATTTATATCCGATATAATTTCATCTCAACCTAATTTTAAAGCATATTAAATGAGTAATAGATTTATTGCTATAGGATATTTTGTATCTTTGTTAAATTGTTCAATTTTATTACTAATGTTGTACATAATCGAAATTAGATGCATTTCTTCAACGCATGTCGTAATTAGAACTGCAGTATCTGAATTGTTGTATCATAGACATCTGGTTATTAAATACAAACTAAATTATTTCAAAACTGTTAATATTCGGAAGTCATTCTTCAAGTAAGTTTGGCTACTTTTGAAAATAATTGTAGGTATCGTACCAAAAGCACACGAATACCTATTCGTTTTATGGTTGATATTTAAGTTGAATCAAATCTTTCTATGCTAAGCAAGATTTTTTCCGTATACGAAGATAATGAATATATGCAAAGTATAAGTAATAAAGCCTACATTAATTTTTGTAATATGGAGTTTTAATAATCTAAATCTATGATTAATTTTATTCCTTTCCCTTCCATAAAGATAATTAGCTATTTCGGAAAAAGCTAGATAAAATGCATTCTGAAAGCGAAAACGATTTGGATTGCGAGTAAAAAATTTCTTTAAATTTGTCTCGTCTTTGGAGTAGCAGCTGTTCCCGAAATGAGGATAAATGAATTTTTAATTTAATAATTTTTAATGCCTTTTTAAGTCGGGATGAGTTAATATAGAATTTAAACAATATTAAACACTCATGTTTACCCTAATTATTTATGAATCTAATTAGAAAAGTTTGATTCGTGATTTAATTTGTTCATTATAAATTCCATAACGACTTTTCATAAAAAATTTGAATTCAAATTTTTTTATGCATGCCTCCTTACCTTTATTTGGATTTGTACAGTTGTTATAAAATAGTAAAGGTTCAATAAATATTAAATTTTGGGGGAAAAGTTGTTATGTAAAACTTGTAAAATCGGCATACTTATAGCAAAACTAATCGTTACTAAAATAATTTTAAAAAAATAACTTGCAGATCTTTTTTCTATTTATCTTTTTAGGAAAAACAATATTACCATGGTATCATTTTGCATAATTTAACTCAATTCCTTTAACTTCCCGTAGCTTTTGAAGCTGAAAGCAAAATTTAGACTGAAATAATAAATTGTAAAAGTGAATTGATAATCTATTTTATGTTCAGTGATATCTCTGTAGAGATAAATGTTGATATTGAAATTGCTTTTCTCAAATTTTATTAGCTGAAACTCGGTAAAAAATGTTCCACTTAATTATGCATCCATTTGATAAGAAATCCAAAATTGTAGAAGCAGGGGTTTCGGATCTGAACCGCAGAAATATTTTTCAATAGCATGGAATTCTTTCCTTGATGCATTTTGGAAAGTAATTCATGTATCGATATTTCGCTTCCTAAAACTTACAAACTTTAAATCTCATTCATTGTGTAGAAAAATTATTTTCCCCCTATGAAATCTATAAAAATATCTAAAGTGGATATCGAATATTAATTCAGTTTCCAAACTGCATATATACTGTCTAGCTTGTAGACAAAAGGTTAAAGATATAAGCAAGAATACCGCATTTACAATCTTTAGTTGGTTGGTGAATTCTGAAGGAAAAGCCGACTTTTAAATTAGTGTACAGTTGCATGTTGTACTAAATCGTAAAAACTAGAAAGCTAAGGTTTCTGAACAGGTTACCCAAATCCTGTGCTATTCGCTCGAATTCTCATTCGGCGTGTCAAATTAGTTAAAATGAGTATAAATTGCGTCGTTATCATAGTATTTTCTATGTAGGCTTTAATTTAATTTATTTCAATGCAAAAATGTTTATCTGCAGTAATTTTTCTATAAGACTGGAGGCCCAAGGTTCTCTTTCTCTTCTGCTGATAAGTGGGGCAATGTATCGGTATGTAAAATGAAAGATCTGTCATTTCGTATTTTATGTGAATTGAATGCATAGTGCAATACAAGCAGTCAAATGTTAAAGGGAAATTTGAAAATGTGTGTAGAGGGAAAGAACTGTGGAAGTAGAATGTGGCTGTGGCATATGTGTGATGAATAGTGGATTGTGACACAATTTTAGACAAATAGTATGTGCGTTCAAGTAGTGTGTGGATTGTGGGGCTTTTCGGAGGTACAGGCAATGTATGGAA
>JAPMOR010115199.1:374484-420899 GCA_026543865.1 Argiope aurantia | reverse complement strand
GCTTTTCGGAGGTACAGGCAATGTATGGAAGTGTGTGGAATGTGGGGTTTTTCGGTGGTGCGGGCAGTGCATGGAAGAGTGTGGAGTGTGGGGCTTTTTATAGGTGCGGGCAATGCATGGAGGAGTGTGGGGCTTTTTATAGGTGCGGGCAATGCATGGAGGAGTGTGGGGCTTTTTATAGGTGCGGGCAATGCATGGAGGAGTGTGGGGCTTTTTATAGGTGCGGGCAATGCATGGAAGAGTGTGGATTGCATGATTTGACACTAGGTAATGCATGAGGTGAGAATGTTAAATTATGGCAATAAGCATTGTTTAAAATGAAAATAGATCTAGGTGAGTGTATTAAATAAAACTGGTCATTGCAGTTGTAATGCGCTGATGTGTCAGATGTGGGTGGGGACTTGCAGATTCGTTAGAAATGGCAGAACTATGACTAGTAGATATAATTCATGAAAGGTTTCGGATAAAATCTGTTTTGCGAAGAGGCCAGATTTTATTTTCGTGTTTCAATACAATTTTTCTTTTTTGTTATACGTGTATTCGCCAATTTCAATTAATGCGTCATTTTAAGTTTAGTTTCGCGAGTGATATTGGGGGTATATAGTGTATCGACACCGTTGAGACGACGAATCTGAGACGTGGTATTTTTTTAAAGTCTCTATTGATTTAGACATACTTTTTGAACTGTTCAAATTAATGGACGTTTTATGGGAACTACTAGATAATAGCTTCAAATTTTCATCAGTGAAATATTAAAACCATAAATTATCTCAATTAACTGAAGCGCTAAAAAAGTTACTTGATAGAATATCGAAGAATTCCTTGCAGTCGGATCTCATTGAAGTCGACAGTTGCGATAATATTTTTAGAGCTTTTATAAGATTTGATATTATGAATTAAGTACGTACAGAGTATAATATTCGTTTTTCAGCAAGTTCTCGTTACTAGAAGGCAACAATTTTTTTTGGTTACGAAATCAAAATTCATTAAATGAAAATTGCAATGCTATAAAATGGTTAACGTCTTTTGGATTTTTTTTTATTATTGCACTCGCCCATTCTGACTCAATCGAAAGTAAAATTTACTAGTTACTTGTTAAGAATTGGGTATATCTTTAGTTCAATCATAAGCCGAAATTGACTTTCACTTATTTTATTAACTCGGATACATTTCTAACCGTCTAAAAACGCAATAATTCTCTTTTCATGATAAAATATATATCTCGGATTATTTTTCAGAAATCTGTTCCCTTAATGTTCCGTAACCGAAATTTTATGACTCTAGAATATAATGCACAAATTAAAGGTCTCATTGTTTAAATATTGGATATACACTATCTTAAAGTATGACGGAAGAGTGCATCTTGCTTGTCATAGAAGAGTTTAATCCAATCTCAATATCTATCGCCATAAACCGAATAGTATTTGAGCTTCTAGCACGATACAAGCTATTGTTTTATTAAGTAACTAGATCCACTTGGAAAACTAATTTCCCTCGCCAATTTCGAAATTATTTTATTTGCATTATGTAGCCAGAGATCTGTCATATAACAACTCGTGTCGTGTATCAAAACTCGAATTGGACGCGCATTGAACAAATGCATAGAATTTCGATTACTTTATTGAAATTAGCTTAAACAGAAGTATTTATTAACAGAAACTTAGCCAAAACTTTTTCCTGGGACAGTAAATTCATTGGATGGAACATTAGAGATTTTTTAAAAAATTGGGATAAGTTCAAATTATATCGATATAAATAGAACAATTTGGATAAAACTTGTAATAAACTGATCTCTTAACTATCAGTCTCAAGAATGATAACGACGTCTATTTAAAACGAATTATTGAACTGCCGTTTTTGAAACTTATTTTGATAAATCCACCATAAAGATTCTGTTGGATCATTTCAGATATATCCAGCTTTTTTCAACTATATGGGATTTCACTTTATATTGCAAGATACAAAATCTACTTTAGGATTAGTAACTCTTCATTCCTTACAGGAAACTTAATTCTTTAATTTAAAATGTTTTAAATGGTTCGAAAGATTTTAAAATTCCTTAGATTTGAACATCTGATTCTAAAAGAGCACTGAAGTCTTCTCGAAATTTTCCTCAAAGATGGCATCTGATTAGTAAGATGCCATGACAATTATGTGGAAAAACTTGTTGTCCTGTGTGATAGAGGACAGCAATAGGTAATCTTTGAGCTACCTTCGATTAATGAATATGGAGTGAAATCGCCGAGAATCTGCTCAAGTCTCAAAAGTTAAAGTATTTTAAAAAGCGCATGAACATTGAAGTTATTTTCAACTGAATGTTTTTATAATGGGAAATATTTTGATTCGAAATTATTTCCAACGAATGCTGGTGGAAGATAAACGAACACCCTTCACTTTTGTGTCTGCTCCGATAAACAGAAGACATTGTCAAATAATTCAACGATATAAACTCGCTTGCAGTTATTGATTGCAGCAAAGTGCTGCAGATATTCCTTATTGATGGCATCATTGACCAAATAGATGACCATTATTCATCTGCAGTGACTACCGTCTCAATTCGAGAAACGAATCCAATCGACATTAGCTATTATGGATGAACAGGAAATCTTCTCAGAATATCGAATCGAACTAGGTAAGTCGATGAATTCTAATTCCAAAGCGAAGATTCCGCTAAAATGATGTAAGATGTCGTATATTTAATATCTATTGCATATTCCGTATGCTTTAAATTTTTTGCCTTTCAAGGGATTAAATGGTTGTCTTCTATCCTTATGGTTTCATCGCTGGATAATGGAAAGCCGTCCATCACCGGTAGCAAGACTTTCTCAGTACTACAAGCATGTTCGTACGAAATGGGCTATACTGGATGCGCAGGAACTATTTCCTCAATGGTATCTATGAACTATCAATTAAAAAGCAAGATAAACTTCTGGATTTTGTAATGATAAACTGACACTACATTTAAAAATCTCGATTAATTTTTCTCTTTCGTGTGTGGAGTATAGAAAGTATTGCAATCATTAAAGAATCTGTACTCCAGATTTCAACGAATCTGTTTCAGACTTCCCTGCTTTCAAAAAACGCATTTCTAGCATAGTCTGTCTGTGAACACGATAATTTAAATACTTTGTGCCAGACGGCTGAAATTTGGTATATAAAATTATGTAATTTGCAGTTTTTTATCGAATTTTGACAGAAATCCATTAATAGAAAACTTGTCTGGCCGTTAGTTTACAAGTAAACTCAGTAACTCTAAAATGCAAAGAGAAAAAATTTGGTACTCAAGTATAGCCAAACCTCAAGTTGAACCAAATGTGTCAATGTTGATTGTAGTCGCATACATGTAAATTTAATAACTCATAAATGGAATAACTTAAAACAATAATTTGGTATGTTATCTTGACTACAACGGTTAATTCAGTTTCCAATTTTGGTTGGAAAAAAATTTTTTGGCCGGCAGAAAGAAAGGCGCTCAAAACATTTTTACATGAATCTATCGTGTGAATGTTACATTCAATCCAAAGATCTATATTTAACTGTTTGCTAATGGCATGCAAGGCTTTTCGCTGTTATACCGGGGCGGGGATAAAACCTTAATTAAAGAGAATACAAATAAGTTTTAGGAAGGCAACTCCTGCTAGTTTTAAATATCAACATTTTTATTTGGCGAGATGTTAATAAACAGTACTGATTATTGAGGTTCAGATAGAACAAATATTCGGATATGTACACATCTCTTAATGAAGGTCATTTTGAAAATTTGGAATTACATAATTATTTTAAATTAAAATAATTTTACTGCGATTAATTTTTATTTCAAAAAGACGGTAGAATTCTTTGAGTCTTGCAAGTTTTCATACTTATTTATGATCAATTCAATCGATATTGCAAGCCAATTCTATTTTCAGATAAATTCCGATAGATTTAATAAGTATTGCCTCATCAAAATTTTTATATATATGAGAAAGATATTTTATCTCTATAAAAAATATTCTTTGTTTCAGGTTTCTTGATATGTTTAAACCGAAGAAAACCTTGTGGTTCCCACTAAGAAACATTTTATCTTGAAGTACCAGGATTGAACCATCGTGGATTCTTGCAAGTAAATTTTGGTCGATGATGAACCAGATTTGTGACAAAATATTAAATTGCAAAGACTATCCACAAGTTCATGCATGATAACTATTTCTGTATTGAGAATTCCTTCATATCAAACACTTCTGCAATTGGAAATGTGATCCTTCAGATGGTCAAATTATTTTTAAAATCAACGAAACTTTTAAAATATTTGATTAGTATTTCTATTGCCAATGATATTGAACGTTTATCTATTTTGTAGGATTCTTAAGACATCATGCAAAAATTCTCCTTTGTGACAGCTTGAATAGTTGGTGTTGCTTCCAAACTGGATGTTAATAAACCCAAGAAATAACAGAAGTTTGTTACATGCAGAATTTAATTATAGTGTTTTCTAATATTAAAAACGTGCATTTCTCTTCTGTCAATATTTCGCTTTAATTTATTACTCAGATGTTTCGATTTGGATTCAGGTTATGATGCAAACAATTAAATATAGATATTCATTTAAAATTCTTTTTAGAATAAATTGCTTTAGAAAAATCTATTGTAAAATGTGATCATTGGCTTAGCGAGTTAAATGACGCTCGAAATACAGCTTTTTTTTGCCCCAATTGTTAATAGTTCAGCAAATGTATATGTATATATGGTACCCGACCTGGTATTTTTTCCCCTTTCATAATATTCTATTTCGAAAAATATAAATGCATTAATGTTTTGCTCTGATGGCGCCAGGAGTATCGCCCCTCTTTCTGGCCACTACGCCCTTGTGAATTTGTGTATTAAGCAATGTTTAAAATTTGCTCTGAGATTTAGCCTATATTTTATGCTTACTTCCCAAAAGAATTGAAATCGTAATTATTTTACTCTTCCGCAATTCAAATGTTGTGTCTAAGCAAACTCTATTTATAATCTTGTGTTAATAAGATACTGTTTATAAAATTCAACTTCTCTTTGTAAGCAATTCTCATTTACCTATCAATTCTAGTAAGTTATTCTGCAATTGCAGTTACGGTCGGACACGCCTATTTACTTTCGTAATCCAATCTTTCATAATTTATTAATAATGAATGCCACTGGAGTGATTTGTTTATTTTAAATGGTCAACTGCCATTCTACATGCTCTTAATTTATTTCCATCGGATTAAATTTGATCACGATGAATCGGCAAAATTTCATGGCTATCGTTTCCATTTACCTAGTAATCTTCTCATTCAACACAAAGTGGGCTGAAGTGAAATTTCATTAATTTGTTCAGTTCTAGAACTTCATTTTGCGATTGTCAAATATTCCACACAACCAAAATATTCCCCTTATTTGTATAACTCAATAATTGGCTCATTCCAGTATTTCTCTAAATTTTATTTGTTACATAAAATATATAAGCATAGTTGTTGCTATCTGTATCTGAAGAATATCTTAAACAAGACAATGAAGCGAAGTTTGTTTGCTTCCTTTAGTTAGTTGCATTTTAGAATTAATTTGTTCAATAACTTCACTTTATGACCAAGTTTATGTAATATGTGGTGTTTATCGGGATGAAAGGAGGAGGGTGGGGGGGGGGGATATCTGTGCCAAATAGGAAAGGTAAAGCAATGTCAAGACAAACTTGCATTTATAACTTGTATATAAACTGTACTTCTAAAAGATTGTACTGTATATGCGTATGTACTTATAAGACTTTGTTTTGCATATTTTCTGGATTATTAGTACCAAATATTGACAATCCTTAAAAGATAGTATAGAGATGCACTTGAAATTGTGTTATCAATTGATCATTTTATAATTACATTTTAAATATTCCCTTCTTACTGCAATAATGTCGGATTCGTGCATCAATCTCCAGAAAGTTTCATTTAAATCTAAATTATTTTAAATGTAATGCAAGAAAAGTTTATTTGTACATGTATAAATATTTCATGTTCCCTTCCCATTTTTATGTGGATGGAAATTACTATTAGTAATAGCAAAATGTCAGATAATTAAGAATTTAAACAGATTCGTAGATTAAAGATTAATATATTATAACAATTTCCAACTTGAAATATTTAGAATTGTTAATTGTTATGTTTACAAAAAGACTGACTGTTAAGAAGCATTTATCTCAAACATTAATATTAATAAATTCTATTTTCCCTTGACTCTAAAAAATTTAATCTCTAAATTATTCAGGACTTCTGGATCTAAATTTAAAGAATTTATACTGTTTAGCCACAGTAATTTTAAGATTTAACATCCCTTAAACTATTTAACTGTAATCTATATAAAGATACTATCCAAAATTTAAATTTTTATTTGTTGCATCCATTTGCATATTTTTGAAAGATTTCATTTGAAATTCAATATAAAAATGCTTCTTTAAATCTATGTAATTTCCATCTGATTTTAAGTAAAGTTCGTTTGCAGGAAAATTGTATTCATTTAACTCCGCCCATTTTTCTAGTTTCGCAGTAAGGGATGATTGATTGACTCGGCCGGCCAGCCAATCAAGAATCCTATGGATTTTCGGAAGCATTATTTGATCACCATGCCTGATCACCATGGTGATCAATGTGCATTACGAGGAAATACAACGGGCTCGCGCAACAAGTAAAGGCCCAAATTATGCGGTTAATTTTACAAGTAATATATTGTTTCTATTGGAAAGATCGAATGGATGCGATGAATGTATAATAGCGCAAGTGTAGTTTAATTTTTTGTTAAAAAAATTAATGCAAAGCAGCTAGGAATATTATATCGGTTTCTTCTAACCTATATTTATTTTAGAGAAATGTCCCTACAAAATTTCTACATTTTAAATTTTTCCGACGGTTTGAAAAAATGAGATTTTTAAATTCATAATATTGTTTTGTATCAATATATTACAGATGCTCTTTCATTTATATATTAAAATCTTGTATATTCATTTTCAGAATGCTTGAAAATGTCTGTATTATGCTTTACGCGAATTCTTTATTTCGAGGGTTTTTTAATAACACAAGAAAATTCAATTTACTATTTGTGTTGAATTATTTTTAAATGCATGTATAAATTTCATAGTTGTGATTATATAATTTATTCCCTGTATATCAAAGTTGCAAATAAAGTTAGACGTTTCATATTCATGTTGTATTTAATTCTTAATATGTATTCTGTATTTTCTTCTTAATTCTAATGTTTGCCTAATTTGATAAATTTAAAACGCCAGAAAAATAAACACTTTTTGCGTTCAATTTAAATCATCCCCCCAAATGAGTTATTTGTCCTAAATGTCGGAATTTTTGTGTTAAATGAATTATTATTCTTCAAATAATTTAAGGAATTATTTCATCAAGCAAAAATTTCTAGAATTCATAGAATTTTATGTATAGACATGAGGAATTTCGGATACTGAAATGTAATGTCATGTGTACATTTTCCCTAGGCCTCGATTCTCTTCAATACGTTACAATCATCTAAACTTGAAGATATTAGATTGCGTATCGCTTAAAACCTTAGAATTTTTTTAACATTAATTAATTTACTGCGAATTAAATTAGAATCAAAAATCAAGCTTTATGATAATCAAATTTGGAATTTCTTTAAATTGAAAAACTAAAAACGAAGGCAACTTTTTGGCAACTTTCAATTTGCATCTTTTACAATAAATGTATTTGAAATGTATCCAACGATAAAAATTGCTTTTGTTGGATTCCGTGAAAAATTTGTAGAAATGCACATGACTGGTTATACAAGGATTGAGATGAAAGAACTGTAAATACGGTATCTTTTTCATGTTATAACGGTTATAGCATTAACTTAAAACTGGAACCTTTTGAAGATCAGCTGATTCAACTAGAATATTGTGTTTAGTTTCATTTGTGTATTATTAGATGTTCCTGGTATTCTAAACAATGTATATATAAGCAAATTGTAAAACATGAAAGCCGTGTTTTAATAACTTTACATCTATTCTGTTTATTGTGTAGAATTTCTTTGAGTTTTGTTCTTGGAATGGAGCTCCATGCTGTCGCCTGTGACAATCTGAACTTAACTGTCCGGGTAATTTAATTTCACTTTATTATTTGACCAATTTGAAGAATAACGGAGTCTGTTTTTTCCTTTAGCTTTCGACATTGAAATAAAATGACGTGGTTAAATATTTGGAAGAATGAAAATGATTTGAATTTCACTGCAACGATGAAAAGCATTGTTTGAAGTTAGTACAAATATCCTTTAAAAGCGTTTAAAATTCACAAACTGCACGAGTAATAATTACTAAAAGCTAATTTTAGACATTTAAAAACAACCTAAAAATTCCCTGAGCAATAATATTTAAAGATTAAATACAAGAAAACCTCCAAGAATCGCGTTTTATTTTTTAATTAAAATTTAATCCAAGGTACGTATTTTCAAATTGCAAAATAAATGTGCTGAATTTGGTAACTGGAGGCTAAACGGTTTGGTTTGTGAAGCTCCCCCGTCCCACCTCGCTTACGCTTTAGCATTATTAAAAGAAATTTTTATTTTGAAGCGCTTAAATAATAAACGGAACACTTTTTTTTTTTACTCGGCTATATTTTTGAAAGTATAAGGTTCGTACTATTTACGCATTTGCTGTTAAATGTGAGCGTTCTACGGGACACATCCTTGGACTTAAAATTACCAAATTTGATATAAATATACTTAAAGTGAAAATTTGCCTCTTGAGGACATGTTTTTTTCTTGTAAGTAAATTGAATTTGAACATTTTCTAAAATTTGTAAAGATTTTCCGTGATAATTTTCGAAATATAATTGCGCACACACACCAGTTTTAAGACTATTGAATAAATACAACTTTGATGTCTGCCCTAATTTGATGCTTTGAAATTTCTTCTAGGAGGAATCGTAAGCATTAAGGCACTCATGAGAAATTTAATTGAAAGTAAACACAACCAGTATTATATTCCTTCCACCTTATTTTAAAATTTAAAGTTTTAATGATATCATTTTATTGTAATATAAATTTTTATTGAAATTTTAATTTATTTAAAAATTAATGACTTTCAACAATGCGTTTCATTGTTGCATTGAAAATCAGTTTTCATTCCTTCTGCAATTAGTTGCTTGTTTTTTCATTTGTTTATAGCTAAAGAAGAAAGATTAGGTTTATTTCTCGGGCAACGTGAAGACTAAAGAAATTCTGAGAATGACGGATTAACCAGACAATTAAGTTTTTAACGCCATTATGACGTCATGGATCCATGACAAAATTGGAGTGTTGTTAATGGTTTTAATATCTGAAGCAATTTTAATGCTTGAATATACTTTGTCGAGAGGGAATCGTAAAAAAATCTAATTATAAATAAGCGATTTAATTAAAATTGATGACAATTTTTACATTAGCAAGCGTTTAATAATTACAATCTCATTAATCAATTAAATCCATCATTACACTTATAACATTACATAGTAATAAAAGTGAATAGGCATTTCTTTTAGTTAACACGCCCTCTTCTAGTAATTTCTTAAATGACGTTAGCCTCGTAAGATTGGACATTTAATCGATATTGAAAATATAATATCAGTATGTTAAAAAAAAAAAACTAAAAGCTCGTAACTTAATTTTTTTAAATGTATTTAGTACGGATCTTTATTATAAAATGATACAGCTTTTTGCATTTTATAACAAAACGCACCTTTCTCAAAATTCAGTACTTGCATATAGGTATTTTCACAGCATTCGTATAAAATTTTAATACAGATATTTAAATCTCTTATGTATATGTTAAACCTATTTTTATTCGTTTCTGAGTTACAAGTATCTTTAAAAAAAATCTATTCCAACAAGCATATTTTTCAGATTTAAAGTTTCCGGATATTCAACAATTACAATTTTTTAATATTAGAAATACTGTGATTATTGAATGCATGCTCGCATTCATGCTGATTTTTGAGTGATTTTATGCAGAATTCTTTCTCTGAAAACGTGATGAAATGCGGTTATGAACTTCAAAATACCGTATTAATTTTCGCTATACTAATAAAAGGTAAATTCAGAAATATTTTTATGCTGTTTTATATTGATTGAAAACTGCTTTTCTCTATATATACAAAGTTTTACATTGAATAAAATATTTAAGAAAAACATCTTTATTTGCAATTCAATTTTTTATTATTTTCGTTCCAGTTTGTTTAAACGATTTTATTGTATTTAACAGTAAACAAATATGAAGAAAACATTTTGAAAAATGCAGACCAACATAGTAGAAACTTGAAATCTGAAATATGCTTTTTTTGTAGAAACTTTTATAGGTGTATAGTTATATAATAAAGGATTAATAAATAATAAGATGGTAATTATCAAACCGATGGCAAAACTTTTTCTGAATACTTTACAAAATTTTTTAATGGAGTGTAGATAACTTGAGAAGATAATCTTAAACAAAATAAATTATTTCAAATCTTTCAGCAGTTAAAGGTGTTGATGAATGACTGCAATTAAATAAAATTATTTTGAACGGATTAGTACATGTTAATGACATATTGCAAAACCATTTATAGTTATTTTATGATGTTAGACATCGACAGATTAATGACAAATAGATTTACAATTTATTTTGGTTCATATTTTATAAACTATATTTATACTGATATATTACTAGAAAATAATATCCATAGCTATAATTAGTAAGTTAATTATTAATATTCTGGAAAAAAATATGCAGCAATCTGATTTTAAACATTAAAGCAAACGTTGTTTCATATTAGCTCACATTTTATCTGGAAAATGGTAAATTATGTCTAGTGAATTGTCAAAATTTTCCCGTTTCCATAATTGGAAACTATACTGCTGACTACAATTAAATATTTTATACTCATTGCGTGTTTTAAAGTTCAAGTTTCTATAATTAGACTATAAATAATTTCAATCCTTTAACTGATTGTTAAATTTTTTTTTATAGAACTCGTCAACTTGCTATATTTTGTTGCAATTTCTATAGGATTAAAGCACGATATGAATAATTCTTTTTTCTCTTTGTTATCTCGTATATGATATGGGCTTAAAGTTATTGTAATCTAAGTTCAAAATTTAATATCATTCATGGAAGGTAATACAAAATAACAAATAATATATAAATAATTAAGAAATACACTCTGGTGCTGAAAACTTATTTTTATGAAATTATTTCAAATAAAAGATCTTATTTAAAGTTAGTTATTCAATAATCCATTTTTAGCCTTTTACTGAATTGGTTTGAAATTACAAGATCCATTCCAAAATAGTAATAGTAGTTTGAAAATGAAGTGTTAATACAAGTAAACTTAATTTGAAAAATGTAAAACAACTTCTTCTAAGCAAAAAATATTTCGCAGCTGCAGTATGTAATTTGGTAATCGCTGCCTTAGCTGAAAAGAACGTACTTGAGATGAAATAAAAGATCCTATTAAAAAAACTATTCCAAAATGTTTTGATTTTGTTGCGTGTACTCTTAGATAATGTGACTTATTCACAGGTAGATTGCGCTTATCTATTGCCTTAGCAACGGATGCTTAGTTATCTCTTTTTTTACGACTTGTCTTTAACGAAATACCAGATTTTCACAATTGGCCATCTTTGTTTAAACAGTACACTTTTCTTGCATTAAGAATAGAATAGGTGGTGTAGAAGAAAAAGTAAAGGAGAGAAGCGATGTTACTAAAACGCAAACTATATCTACATCGTAAAATTATAAGCCGTTAGTTACAGTTTATGATGGCAAATTACAAACTCTTCAATCTACTTATTCATTTTTATCTGTGTGTCGCGATTGTTTCATCTGCTTATATAAAAAAGAACGCATATAAAGGCATAACCATATCCATTTCGGAGAGTGTACAAAAACAGAACTTCAGCATTGAAACTCTAAAGGTAAGTACATTTTTAATGATTCACTTACAACGTTTTGATGATTTCATTAAAAGATTTAGATTTAAAAATAAATTACTAGAAACAAGCTTATTATTTTGAAAAAAAAAGGATATTTTCGACTGATTTCAATAAATGTACTGAAATTTTAATTCTTATATTTTGTATTTTAAAACTATTTTGAATTGGCAAATTGTATTAAAAAAACTTTGTTACAAAATTATTCCTTGTGTCTCTCTTTATTGAATATAAAATGTGAAAATGAGGTATATAGAGAACATATTAAAACGTACCGATAACAGCAGTCATCATTCAAAATCGAGCAGCACTGCAAATGTGCTCTTGAATTCATGGGTCAAACTTTAAGGAAAGGTAAAATACAGATGAAGAAGCATTTTTTGTATTGTAGTACGAGGTCGGAAATGTAAAGTGTAGGCGGAACAGGTAAATGTAAACAAGGTGGGAAAGTGCAGAGTCTACGAGACTCCAATTGATTCTGCTGAGTACCTCATTGCAAAACTTTCCATTTCTGTTGCTTCTGTTCATGAAACACTAAGTATCTTCGAAAGAATATGCCAATCAATTGCTATGCACTACTACTAATATTGATGGTGGCTCATTTGTGCACTGACTGTAATATTATGTGAGCAATGAGCTTTCTTTTCGTTTCTCCAGGGTCTTTTCATCCAAAAACTTTTCATTTTCGTCCCCTCACTGCTCTAAAAAAAAGCTTCTTTATACCTATTTTACCTACCCTTAAAGGTATCTTGAATGCGTTAGCTTGGAGGTGTTGAGAGCGGGAAACACAACCGAAAGCTTAAAATGTTTTTACCTGCTGCTAGTATGTTCGTTCCTTTTTGTTTCATTACTGGTTAGACTGTTATTATTTTGTTATTTTTGTTATTGTATTTTTGCTTATTAGTGGACGTATTCTTCTAATTTATTGTTTTATATTTTCCTTTCTGTTAAAATGGTATATATCTTAGGCCTAATTTCAGAGTATTTTCGGGGGACATTCCTTCCCTTTTTTGAATCCCTGCCTGAGGGTGACCCTTGAGAAAGTTTTCAGACCGGATTCTTTTTTTATTTGGTTTAATTTTCATGTTTTCCTATTAACTTTGTTTTTTATTACTATTGTCTCAATTCATCTGTATTTTAGAAGTAGCTGCATTTGCGCTCTCTAAATACTATGGTGTTTTTTCTGTTCCTTTTTTGGTTTTAGTTTGAATAAGAAATAATTTTAGTTGCAATTCCGAAACTATTTAGTTTCGTTTTAAAAATATTTCTAATTTTAGATTTTATATATAATGTGTGTGTGATTGTAAAAAAAATCTATTCTGATATATGATAGCGTAACTATCGTATAGTTCACAGGAACAGAATAAAATTTTGTTTCAAGGTATTTTGTGGTATGCGCAGAAGACTTATACGAAAAATAGTTAAGATCTAACAATTACGGTTTACAGTGATAAAATTTCAAAAATTTTAAATGGCAACACTAATTTTTTTTTATTGAAATGCATTTTCTATAGCAAAGAACAATAAATAATGTTGGAACGGTACATTTAACACAAAAATCACTAGTACCAGACAGACTGAGAAAAAAAGAGAAAATAATCAATAACAGAGAGAAACAAAAGAAAAAAAGGAAGCATTTTATTATGTTTCACAAATTTGCTACGAGACCTACTTCAACCACGATGGCACTTTGTATGCGGCATATGATGCTTAGAACTAAAGCCCTTGCCATGCCGAAAAGACTCTGTTGAACTTCACTTCTCTCTTAGGTACATTGCAGCTCTGTTCTTTTCTTTTTTATTTTTAGTCTATCTAGTGATGGGGATTTCCGTGCTACAGATACTGTTCCAGGCTATTTTATTTTTTTCTACGGATGACATTCCAGTAAAAAAAAGTTAGTGTTGCCATTTTGAAATTTGTCACTATAACCGTAACTGTTAGATCTTAACTGTTGTTTTTCATACGATTCGTGAGCGCATTCCCCAAAATGCCTTGAACCAAAATTTTATTCTGTTCTTGTGAACGGTATTATAGTTAAGGTCGCATATATCGGGATAGTTTTTTTATAATAAATTATTTATAATATCAACTAAAAAAAGACGAAAAACTTCATCCATTAGTAAGAATTTTTTTTAAAAAATTCAAGAACAGAAATTAAAAACTATTATATTTTAACTTTTTATTTATCAACGGTACTTTAAAGTATCGTTTAAACCTGGCTTATATCTTTACAGTATGACTTTTTTTAACAGTATTTGAAAGAACATAAAGAGCTATTTTCGAATAAAAAGCAGTAGATGTAAACTAAAAAATAACATTAAAAATCTTTTATCATTAATTATTTTAATTAAAAAGTTTTTTTCTAATAATTTACTTTAAGTTTATTCTATACCAAAACTTAACTATTGGTTCAAAAATAAATTTGAAAAATTGATGATGAAATAATTTGGCAAATAAAGGGTTAAAGATCTGTAATAAATACCGTATTAGATAAGTTCTTTCTAATCTTATTAACAGAGCATAAAATGATTGTTGATGTGAGAATTCTACAGGAAAAGTTTTAATGTTCTTTGTTTCTCACCATACACATTTCTCTCTTCCTCAGTCAAATCGAAAACTCTCAATCAAAACTGAATAACAAATAACTCGCACGCAAGATCCGTTGTTTATTTACCTTTAATGATAAGGATTAATACCACATTATAAAGATTTTTTATCTGTATTATTGTATAGTACAAAATTATTTACACATTCCTTTTTCTTGGAATGCCTTCTAGCAAAAGAAAACAAATATGCAATAAGACACACAAATTTCTGTCGAGATAGTATAGAATTGAAATCGAAACCAATAAACAGCTAATAAGAAAAGACGAAGAAATTGAGAGAATGAAGGAGGAAAATTTATCTGTTGGAAGGCGGCCAAACTAGAGCTGTCAAAATGCAGCTGTGGCAAATTAAGTTCAAAGACAGAGTTTCTTTTCGCTTTCCGATATATCATTCATCTGAGAGAGAATTTTAATGCTTTCGAAAGCTATTTGGCATGTAGCCAAATTTGTCTTTTTAAGGTATTTCTGCTACTTGTTGATACATTTTATCTCTGCACTTTTATCATTTTTTCCCCTCTTTTTTCCATTTATTATTGATTTCCCAATGAGGAAAAATAACCAAAAGGAGAAAAGAAGAATAATAATAACAATAATAATAATAATAAAGCTTTTAAAATAATTTCAAGGAGATTCTGCAAGTTTATGAACGAGCCACCACTGCTTACAGCGAAGAAGACTTGACAAGAATAAGCCCTAGATTAAATCAAATATAAAAAAATGCAATTATACAATTACAAAAAAAAGATGCATATTAATAAACAAACTGTAAAATAAATAAATAAAATAACTAACAAAGAATTATGATTATTTACATTGCCTGGCGGAAGCACATTTGGGTCATACAAAGATCAAGAAAATTGAAAAATTATTTACAAAATGCATTTTAGACTCCTAATTAAAATAAAACTTGAATTAGCATTTTTCGCATTTAATTTCGATTACACTATAATAGAAAAAAATGATTTTCATATAAGTTAAAATAATATTTTTTATGTGTTTATTTTTCCAGATAAAAAGTATACTTTCAAAGACAGTTATTGTTCAAAATTTTAACTCAAACTCAAGCTATTCAGAGTTAGCATGACCAGACTTATTTTACCTTTTTCGCGAACTTTTGTAGTATTTTTTAAAACAAAGTTTCAGTAAAGTGAGATTTGATAATAATCTATTGATTGTCTGAAATTATATTAGTTGATTATATTGAAATTGTCTGAAATTATATTAGTTGTTGCGAAGTATACTTCCTTTCAACAAATCAATTATCATTATAAATTCATATTTTTCTGAGAAATTAATTTAATTAATAGCATATATAGTACACGCTACCTATTTCTTAAGCAATGCAATTACTTTTTGGCTAATCTTAGTTTAGTTTTATTATCTTTCCGTTTTGAAGGAGCACAAGCGCTAATTTGGAATGGATAGCGTAATTTTGAGCCAAGATCAGATGATGAGGACAACATCTGAACTCCCAGTATAAAATTCGAAGTTTCATAAATCTGTCAGTTTTAGTTTAATATTTATTGTGTTATATTTTACCAAATATCACAGAAAAGTGGGGAGGATCATATAAAAATTTTGAAGCAATTTTTTTAATATTGATTTCAACAACATGAAATATAATTCTTTACATTATTAAAGTAATTTTTCCAATTATATATATATATATATGTAATGATATTTTAACTCTAATTTCAATTTAATTAATTTTCAAGATTTTCTCTTAATTTAGCCCATAGTAACTTTATTCTTTATTTCTCTTATTTCGTGATCCAATTCCACTTTTTCTACTTAATTAATTCAAGAGAAGCTTTATAAAATTGCTGAATCGACAAAACGCCGATACTTTCACACGCTCGGCGTGAAGAGGTAAAAAACTGTCCAGTAAGCACATTCTTTTTAAAAGATCCCTGTGTTTCCCTTACATGTGACTGACATGCGTCAGAAATCCCTATCAGAATCTTATTAATATATTAGCACTATGAAGAAATATTTTCCTAGGTTATATAAGACCAGGGATAAAATGTCCAAGAGCTTTTTCCTCATTCCTTTTTCTGTGTCGTTCTGTGTGCTCATCGCTTGTACATATGCCTGCTTCTTAAAAATGAAATAAAACGACGTCACGTAATAGCAAGTCTCTTCACTGTCTTCAAACTGCATTCTGCTTCACAACAAATAATGCTTATATATATATATATAATATAATATACAGAGTATAAAAATTAGCGTTGCAACATTATTCTATAAATGTTTATGTCAATTTGGCAACTTTACAACTGCAAAACAACTATTTTATGAACTGGTTGAAAAGGACTCGTAACATACAACGAGATCAAATGAACGAGACTGAAATTTAATGTTTACAAAATTTGTTGTAAATTTCCCCCTTTAGTTGAACTAAATCACCGTCGATCAAAACCAGCTGCTCTTCACAAGCGGATTTCCTCGCTTATCAAGGTTATGTAAATGTGAAAGTAAAATGAAACATATTTCGGGACATATTTTGACTAGCCATTTTTTATTATTCTCAACTTTGAATTTGCTATTTTCAATTTTAAATTCGTGTGATTTGAATTGTCATTTATTTTATCTCGTCTCAACAAAATGTATTAACTTTTTCTCATGCCATCTTAAAGACCCGAAGATAAAGCCACAGATTTAAAAAGCTTTCTTTAGAAAATATAGTGAATTGACATATATCGAATTTCGCTCAATCGGAAACATCTATATATCTACTTTCCCTGAACCGAAAATCTCTATCTATTGAGCATTTCACAAAAAGCTTGGATTTTCATATGAAAAACAATTTTCGTATAGCGAATAAAATTTTTATTAATCAAACAAAAATCTAAGCATAAAAGTTATGTAAATTTATTGCAGTCAGAAAGTGACGATTGATTTCGTTCATAAGAAAAAATACAAATTAAAATAGGAATATTAAGACTGGAACTCACCCAGAAATAGAAAATTTCAGACTGGAATTCACCCACAAGTATTTACATTCCAAATGCAATAAACACTTAATTTACTACAAATCTCTTTCCTAACTTAGAGTGTGATTTTTATCTTAGACTCAGTTAGCTTTAAATTTCTTACAAGGATAGTAAACTGGTTATCTTTAAGCACGAAAAAGAAGTTTAGTTTAGTAAAAAATATGGAAAGCGGTACTTTAGTTATATATTAACGTACCGTTGTAAAGCAACATTAGGGCTATTTTGGGACGGACCTCGTAATTTTGAACCGCGGTCAGATAACGAGGACGACATCTGAGCTGGCATCCCCCTCTCCACACCACACCAGCGGGAGGACGTTTGGCATGACGGATTTAACGTGCAACAGGCCCCCTTACACGACGGTTCTTCGGTGGAATCGGGTCTCGAACTTGAAACCCTACGGCTCACAAGCCGAGACCTTACCACCAGGCCACTGCGGCCTATGGAAAGCGATACTAAAATTGCGCTAAAAGAATATGAAATTTTGGCAAGAAGATATCGGTAAAAATGGTAAAAGATTTAAAATTCTTTTTGTGAATTGAAATTTTAAAATTTTCTATGGATCTGCGTTAAGAGAGTATATAAAAATATAATTTCAAATTAGCTACACTCTTAAAATAAATCCATAATTGCTTGAAATCCATCGTCTTTGTAGTTTTAACTTCGGTGTTGCGAGTATTTATATTTCTTTGCACTTGGAAAAGTAATTCGATGCATATTTATTCACTTAAGGCAAGGACTTGTTCGTGGCTTTGAAAAACAAATATACATATAATTATTTTAATTTAGATTTTCCCGAATTATTTTCCACATCTTCTTACCATTTTGTAGGCATTTTTAACAATTAAAATTTTAAAAAATAAAGAAATAAAAATGAAGCACTGTATTGAATGGTGAACAAGTCACTATCCGACTGCAAAAAATTAATTTTTTTCACGAAATCAAAATGTTGAAGTATGCAAATTCCATCTAAAATATATAAGATCGAAATTCTTTCTCACGCCCGCTCTTTCATACTTTCTGCTAACCTATTTGGTTCGCCGTTCTGCTATCACCATCATGGCTTGGTCAAAGAAATCGTGACAAAAGCTAAAAATTAGACAGTATCAATTAAAAAATCTTAACGTTTCCTTTATCCAAGTTTCTCATAGATATAGATATTTATTAACATTAATTCAGATCCATAGATGTTATATTTCTTGTTTATTATGGGTATATCAGTCAAAAGAAGGTAAAAAGCTACATAACTTTTTAAAGTGACAAAAAGCGTCTTTGCATTGCTGTTTAAACTGAAGCTATTTAAAAGCTTGAGATATAATGTAATACGCAGTTGCAGAATCTGAATAAAAACTTTACATGTATTTTAAAATTTAATACATGCTAATCAGAAAATTGAACATTAATAAAATTTTATTAATCATAATTGCCAGTCATAGTTATTATTTATGAATCACAGTTGCCAATCATAAAAATGAACATTAATAAAAATTTATTAATGTTCAGTTCTATGATTGGCAACATTGTTTCAACTTTTTTAATACTTCTATGAAAATCGTTTGGTTTTTATTTTTCTCGTCTTTTTGATTATCTAAAATTTAATTTGTAATTCAATTAGTTGAACTATGAAATGAAAAAAATATGTATATTCTGGAGTTAGTATTAAAATTTATTTATTTTTGTAAATATTTAATCATTTTCATTAATACTGTAAGAGTTGCATTATAGTTTTAAGGCAACTATTTAGATTATTTTCCCAATTTTTATTCAAGTACTATTTTGTATGTATGACGAATTGAAAACTGTACCATTAAAATTTTTTAATATTTTGAAATCCAAAAAAATAATAATAAATTTTTTTGAAGTTTTGACATAAGCCATTTCAAAATCGGTTTTCTTCATAGAATATTTTTATTTTTTGCAAATTCTGACTTATTCATGCAAAAAAAAAAAAAAAGAAAGATAATTTTATTTTTTTCACACTTTTAGGCTATTCTCACCAAGTCATCTGAATTCATCTACCATGCCACAAGAAAGCGTTCCTATTTTGGAGAGTTCATCATCTCACTTCCATCTTCCTGGACTGCTCAAGTGTGTAAAAATGACGATTTTACCACAGAAATTTCTCAAAGAATTGACGTCTATCTGACAAACTCGGATCAAAAACGACATTTGACGACGAAGCACAGTAGAGGATGCGGTTTAGAGGGTGATAGAATTGACATGCCTCTTGAATGGATGAATGAAAACAACGATGTAGCAAGTAGATCGAATCCTTTTTTTTTTTTTTTTTTTTCTTTTCTTTGAAAGGAATGATAACATGAAAGGCATGATATTTCTTCTTGCTCTACCTATATTATTCATTTAATATGACCAGAATTTCTAAACATAATTCCAGTACACGCCCAGTTTTAGAGGAAAAATGCTATCATACTATTCAGTTTCAATCGCTTTCTCCTCGCATAGTACATCAGCTTATTTTCTAAAGTAATGTATTCAAAATTTTTTAAAAAGTTCATATTTAATTTTTAAAAAATTAAAGACAATTTCTTCGTTAATATAAGAAATATCCCCCCACGTTTTATTGACTTATACATTTAAGTTTTATAAGTTTATCAGGAAAATTCCGATTTTGAATTGAGTGCCGATTATATACTAAATTCGTTGTCTAAATAAAAATAAGAGTGTAATATATACTAACAAAGATGGTAGAAACAAACATTGAGCACTATAAATGTTTTTTATTAATTCTGGCTTGATTCGATACAATCTAGAAGTGAAGTTTGGTACTGTTGACGATAATTAAGAAAACACTTGGCGAAGTTTTCAGCTACAGAAGACTGTATTTCATAAAACTACGTGGAGGGGGCGTGGACATCCGGAAGGAGGATGTGATATGTCTGGTCTGTTTTCTTCTCTTGCTGTTTTGAAACCGTTTTATTTTCTCTGTACAGCTAAATTCAAAAGTATGTTCATGTTCCTGTTGTGTATGTGTAAATTGAAAATATATATTCGCTTAAAATTTGGTTTCATCATTTCATAAAGAAATAAACATCACATTATATATTACTAGCTATTACCCGCGACTTCGTTGGCTTGGAAATTTTGATGTGTGTGTATGAGAACTGATGGTCTGATCAGCAGTCGGCAGTGTCTGCCTAAAATCGCCTGTGAGCAAAACGACAACGCCGCCCATCATCACCTGGTTGCCGCGGATGTCCTGCAGGCTGCGGTTGAACGCCTCTAATGCATGCTTGTGCGCCATTGTGCACTCGTCCTATACTATTAACTTGCACTGCTGCAAAAGGACTCCCCGGCCGCTGTTTTTGGTGACGTTGCATGTTGGAGTATCTTCGCTTGAAAGATTAAGCGGCAATTTGAAAACGGAATGTGCAGTCCGGCCACCGTTAAGCAAAGTTGCCCAAGGAAGCTATAGCCAGAGCTCCTGTACAACTTCGCCTGATAATTTTCCTCTTCGTTGCGGTGGGGGTAGGCCGAAATCATCGAGACATTTTCCAGATATGGAAATCATTTTATCCTCAATCAATACCAAAGCTTTGTTAACGATTAGGTCATTTGAGTGCCATCCAACCTATGCACAATATCTTCTGATAAAGCGTCCTTGTATTTATCCCACATCTGGAGAGGGTTTGTGCAGGAGAGGGAGTGCTCACTAAAATTGCAAACAGGTCTTCTAGCTACTTTCATAGCCCAAGCTTTATTACTCCTCTTGGAAAGATTAGATTTGCGTTTTCAGGGCATTTCGAAAAACTATCAAATAAAACAAATAAAAAAAATTAAATACCCTAAAAAAACGATGCACTTAACTATAAGCATATACGAAAAATATATAAACATAAATACAGTTTAATTACAAAAGCACACAACTAACATAAAAGTAATTTATTTATATAGTATACCTGCAATAAAACAAAACAGCAAATCAAGTCCATGTTTCTTTAAAATCAAGCCAAGTCTATTTTATTTATCTATCGAGATTAAGATAGCTACTACAGTATAATACACACAATTTTTAAACTTTTAATTAAAATGAAAATACAGTTGTCAACAATTAGAACACACTGCGCATGCGTGAATTTTCAACGCCAGTTGGCGTAACGCAAATGCGTGAATTTTCTACTCCAGTTGGGGTAACGCAATGCAGATTAGAAATTTTCAGTTTCCTATAATCATGTTTTATTTTAATTTAAAAGTTCTTCAGAATGAATCCGTAAGATCGATTAATTAAGAATGTTTAATTTTAAATGCATCAAACACTAAGAAAATAAATAGAATCGATTGAAATATTAGGTCGAAAACATGTTAAGTCTAATCTAATTAGCGTGGGGGGAAAAAAACTGAAACCTTATTTACTTTTGGTAGGATTTGGCCTCAGATTTTTGATGAGAAAGTTAGTGTTTAACTAATAAAAAATTAACCACTGAATTAACAGGAATAAATAGTTGCCTATGTCCTATTCCAGACTATAATCTACCTCTGTGCTAAGTTTCATTCAATTCCGTTCAGCCGTTCTGACTTGATTGACTAACAAACATCCATCCATCCATCCAAACTTACACATTTATAATAGTAGTATAGATTTTATGAGACGGAGGTGAGCGTGAATATTCAAACAATGGGAATATTTTTAGTAATTCCGTACTAGCAGCTCTCAGCTGCACATTTACGATCACTTCACATCATTCTGTCTTCTTCGCTCATCCGTTTGGACTCGCAATTCATTAATATCTTCCAGTAAGTTTCATTACAACACCCATAGTGAAATGCTTGCTAATTAACTTAAGTCCTTTTCCCACGGATTCCAAGTCTTTTTTTAATTTGTAAAAATTGTGTTAGCAATTGTTTAAGATCTCTAAAGATAAAGAGAATTTTTCAAAGTAAACTATTGAGTGACCGTAAAAAAATTACAGTAGTAGCATCAGTTCTAAATCTTTTGAAATTTTATTTTTTAATTGATAAAATTATATTAGAAATTAGAAGATAATTTTTTGAAAAACAGGAATAACATCAATTGAAAATTCAGAGAGCAGTTTGCACAAGAAAATGTTATAAAATTCTACGGAAAATTATTTATAGAATGACGTCAAGTGATCTGACTCCATTAGTTTATTTTACTGTAATACATTTAAACTCTGTGAATAAAAATCAACTGCTGACCACAAAAAGAAACCACGTGATTACAAAAATGACTCGTCATCAATTGAAAAATGCAAAAAGAGACGACGACAAACTGTCTATTCCTCATTCCACAACTGTTGTCCCAAAAATTTATGCATGTATGTCTCTTTAACCTTAGTAGTTGATTGGTGAGTACGTTAATCTCTTGCTGAATTGGCTACTGATTGCCCTTGTGGAAACAGGGTCTTATAATGCGTTTGTCATGGATAATCCTAACTGCTTTTAAAAAGTCATCCCAATATTTTCTGCGATATTTACAATTTTAACGAGTCGTGTATATATACATATATAATATAGTTCTGTAGATAATTGGTGGCAGTTCTGTTATGAAAATGATTAAAATTTTCAACGATATTCATAGAAATTTCGAAGTACTCAAGCGACAATATTATAATATCGTTTTCAAATTATTCATTTAATTAAAAATAACAGCTGCCATTGAACACTTTGGTTTTGTTATTTATTTATTTTTAGTTATTTATTATTTTGGTTTATTTATTTATTTTATATAAAGGTATATTTTTGTTACTTATTTATTTAATAGGAATCGGTCTCTTATAAAACGCAAACGAAATTTTAGAATTCCCATTGTAATGCATTTTTTTTATCAAACAATATAAAAAAGGATAATGGAACAATAAAGAACATGTCATTTTTAACGAGATACAAAAATCTGTAAGACAGACAGTTACATTTCGTGTCATCAAATTTGGCACATTCTTGGATTGTAGGTAGTCATTAAGAAAATTTTTTTTAAATTTTAATTAAATTTTTAATTAAGTGTTTACGTGTTTTTGTAATAATTTCGGAGTGACTCGAAAAAAAAAATCCATTTTTATTCTACTTTAAAATTCAAAAAATTAGCTTCTTTAGTG
Organism: Argiope aurantia; assembly: GCA_026543865.1. Lineage (NCBI taxonomy): Eukaryota > Metazoa > Arthropoda > Arachnida > Araneae > Araneidae > Argiope > Argiope aurantia. Next base: position 397,286 of record JAPMOR010115199.1, on the reverse strand, counting down.
AAACTAATTTTTTTTTCTTCAATTAAAATTCTTTTAAATAGATTAGACTTGAACACAATTTCGTAACAATACTTTTATTTATGTAGTCGTGTGTAATAAAATAGCAAGATTGTGGCTAATCAATTACACATATTTCAGTAAGTTTAGTACAATTGCTCAAAAGTAAAGATTAATTAATTTCAAAGCATTTATTGTTTTTTAACAGGAATCATTAATTTTTTAAATAACATAATTATATTTTAGCCAGCATTTCTGTAACTTGATATTTATAATAGGCCTTGCTCGTCAGTTCGTGCAGCACTGGTCAATTTATCGATATGGAGTTTTTGAAGAGAAAACCATCAAAGAAAATTCCTGCTACTTATCTGGAAAGTCATGGACACCAGTCGGATGTTATAACATCAAACCTGAATCTGAGTAAGTAAATATGTCCACCAATTTTTTTATCAGCTTTCTTTTATCAGAAAGAAGCTCAGCTTGACGGCATTAAGCTCCTTCGAAATTAATTAATTTTCGGTTTATCTAAAATGAACTCGTACTAAAATTATTAATTTCGATATTTAAAAAATTAGAATGTTTTCTTTTCTCAATTTTGTTGTAATTTTCCACGAAAGGATGTCGTAATTTACAGTCAAAAATAAATTTATCTGCGAGTTTTGTAAGTAAACATGTTACACTGAGTTCCACAAATTTTTCAAAGGCACTTCAAAGTCATTGCTAAATTATTGTTATATTCTGTTCTTTTTCCCTAATATTTTTTTTACAAATTTATTTGAAACATAAAATTGTAATGAGCACATAAAATTCAGACTAGAGAATATAAGTTAATGCTTTAATTAAATGTGTATATATGATATCCACTTTAATCGGAGCTCAATGAACTTATAAATATTCACAGATATACACTTCTAACTAGAAAATGCTCCAAATGATGCTCAAAATTATACTTTATGTTCCTAGATTCAGTAACTATGCTACTCAAAACATTATAAAGTTCATATTTTTATACTGTGTCTGAGTCTTATTAATCATCTTTAGTATAATATTCTTGACTCATTAACATTTTAAGTAAAAAATTATACTAATTATACACTTTTGTGATTAAAACGGATCGATTTATCAAATTTTGAATATTATGCCTTGTTGGAAGTGCAGTATTATAAATACAGAAAGCAGCATTAAAAAATAGATTAAATTAAATAATAAATTAAAAATATTTCTCCTAATTTTTTTGAGAATTCAGATAGTTTCCGGTTCCCCCCCCCCCTACAATTTCGTTGCTGCTTTTTAAATTTTTAAGTAGGATTCTTCGGTTATGAAGTTTTACTTTTTTATTTTTTTTCCCATGAGAAATATTTTATGATGCTTGAAATATGTTTTATAGATTTTTCCCTTTTCAAATTCGGAATAATGTAGATCTGGAAACTGCAATGGCTTGAGGTGCTGATTTTATCGTTCATCTTCTTCTTAGAGGAATATGTCAAATTTTTCTCATTTATCTTTGCATTTTTCTCCACATCAAGAACAGGACAATCGCAACAATATGTGCTTAGAAACTCTAGTCTTTTCATTCTACTTTTACAATGGATTGATATTCGGTTGAAATAAAACAATTGATTTCGATCAGTGAATGAACTTAGGAATAAAGTTATACTTTGTAATAATTATTTAACTTATAAAAGGAGTCAAAATAAATGACAGATATCATGAAACATTAATTTTAATTGAAAGTTTCGCATTTTTACTTTACAGCATAGCTTATAGCTGCATTCTCCAGTAATTTCCGTTTCAATATTAATTTGCTATTACTTTTATGGTACACAGGGAATACTACTATTTTAGACTATTTGAGACAATTTGAACTGTCCCTTTGAGGATGATTGCCGGGAGTCTTTGAAACAGCTTATTTATATCATTTAAAGTATTTTTCCGATTAGAAGTTTATGCCGACCTCTGTTTAGAAATTAATTATTGGGTGACGATTAGAGATGGAACTCTGTATATAGAATAATGAAGTATTTCTTGAGAAACATTCCGCTCTGCGAGATCAGTTACAAGCTAAAGTGTATTTTAAGTACCAAAAGACATGAGTTAATCATGCACTAATTAACAAATGGCTCTCTGATATCAAGTAAAATGGTATAATAATCGGATGTTTCTTAGCCTTATTTATTAAACTCTTGAATGAAAATTTTGATTCTCAGACGAGAATTAATGAAGTTTGGACTCAAAATTGCAGTTGGAGATTGGCGTGAGCATAGAATTATAAAAGATGTGGCAAATTATGAAAATGTGTGCTTTATCATTTTAAGATATATAATGAAAATTTTGTAAAAGGCGCTAGTTCTCACAACAGACTCTGTAATGGCTCTGTGCTAAGTAATCGAGCCTAGCGGCACGTGAGTAGATAAAACTAACTTTTCGAATTAATGCCATATTCAACTGAGAGTGTTTCTGAACTTTTTCTTATTATTTCATTTTGTAAATAAAAGAGGATAATATTCTGTGTCTCACAGCGCCACTGATTATGAGAGAATTTTTACCTATACCAAGCAAGCAAGAATATAGCACTCCTAGCCTAATGGGTGAGTGGGTTCTGGAATATCTTCTGATTCATGTACAAGAAATAATACCTAAGATAATACAGAATTATAAACAGTGGTAGACAGCATGGTTGAATATTTTTTCTGGTGGAATCTGCCGACTAGTTGCGTCCATGCCACACTGTATTATTTTTCTTCGTGAAGCTCGTAAAAGCCTCCACCTACACAAAATTTTACCGGTGTATCATAAAAGTTTCAGTAACTCAGCGTACTTAGAGCCCTAATTAATAATTTTTGATTTTTTTCTTGTTTTTAACGAATTTATTTTATATGATGTTTTCAAACAGTAGATACATTTATAAAATATGCTTCGTTTTAAAAACTATCTGATTTCTGACATTCCAGGCCTATATTTGAAGAGGGTCTTCCAATATGTTCTTTACCTAGCAACTTCTTTGAAACATCAGAATTGAAATCGTCTCTAATGTCTGACGCCAACTCTTCGAAAGTAAGCAATTATAGCGTTTTTATAAAATATAGCAGCGTGACAAATTTCTGAATAAAAAAGATTACCATAACAGAAAAAAAGTGAGAAGCTTCAAATGTGTCGATGAAATAAGACATATTTTTTGTACTTTTAAACTACTTAACTTAATTTGTACTTAAACTACTTAAACTAAACTTTGTACAATTGTATTCACTCTAATAATGATCCAGTAGCAGATTCTTAAACTATTAAAAATAGTTAAAATATTATCAGTTGGAAAATTGCTCTGATTGCCATAAAAAATTATATTTTATGTTGCCCCAGACATAAAATTGTTTCTGAAAAAAAATGATGGAGCATAAATTTTTATACAACACTCAAGGAGGGCCTGGAATGGTCTAGAATAATCATCTGAAGAATCTTAATGGAAATATCGTTAAGATTCGCGAATATTCGGAAACATTTATTTTTATCATCAAATGATCGACAAGTTTGTCGCCAAGGTAAGGGGTCATTAACCTGTCATCCATTCAGTAGCCATTGAAATACCTGTAAAATTCTCTTCCTTATTATGAAACTAACTGCACAGAGAAGCAATATTAAAAATTCGTAAAAATATTTTGCCTTTTTCTTTTTTTAAAGAAAACATTTTTTACCGATTAATTCATTTAATAATCAAAACTAATATCCTTTTCTTTACCTTATGTTATTTAGGCGTTAGACTTCTGTGACGGATTTTCATTTCCTCACAATCCTGCTATGCCTACTCTTCATAATACTCTCTGCAAAGGAAGAACAGTTTGGTCTGTGATTGAAAATTCTCCTGATTTTAAGTATGGAATGTAAGTGCAATGATGTGTGGATTTAAGTTTGTTGAATTTGGAATGAGTATTGTATATGAAAGCAATAATTTTTTCTTCCTGAACGCTATTTACTATTTTATTTTTTATTTAATAACTTTTTTCTTAAGTTTTCTAAAGGTGAATTATATGATTGGTTTTTCATTAGGTTTACGATCTAGTTTCTATTTCGAAATTCTGGGCTAGAGTTCTGATACTTTGCAAAGTTATTTGTCCCTGATGATCATAAAATATTTAAAACTTTTCTTTACTATTAATTTAAATATTGGTTTCAGGGAAGAGGAGACAGATTGTAATAAAAATCAAAGATGAAATTAATCACAATTTTTCAAAATAATTATTATAATGAATTAAATAATATATTCTATATTTAAAAGTAGAAAATAAATATAAGATGAAATTGTTAAAAAAACAATGATAATTTATTACTACTATTATTTTTTGCTGATAAAAGAAATCCATTTTAATCTAAATTCGGGAGATGGGAAAAAATTAGCAATAATACTTGGTGCTGAAAACAATAAGATAAAAAATTAAGCTATGATTTCTACAAATAATTGAGATAAATCTGTGTCTTTTTGGCGCTCTACGTGATAGACTATTAGACTATCAGCTACCAAATTTGGCCCAGATACACTTTGGAAGATGAGAATGCGCGTAATGGAGAGGAGTTCTTTTTTTTTTGAAATTTTAAATGATTAAAAACCAACCGAAATTTTGATGTTTTTTTAACATAATATTACATCAGATTAAAATTAAAAAAATTAATAATATCAAATTTAAAAATTGTAAACAAATTTCTGAATTTCAGCAATTTTAAAAAAAATATTTTTTACCTAATTTTCAGCAATAGAGTACGTTGTTGCACTGAAATTCGAAGCGTTTTTATTTTTTCATCAAACATTTAATAGCATGAATTGCTTCCGTTGTTGAAAGCAGAAGCATAAGGATTCTGTTTTCCGTTAATTATAAATATTCACTATCAAATAAAATGTTTTTGAAATGGAATTAAAATTCCATTTCGCTTATAAAGTGTTTTTTACCAGCAACTGAAGCCCATGATGTTAGCTTTAAACCCCAGACTTTTAATAAAGAAATACAGGGTGGTTATAGTTAAAGTGACCCTACTCAGACTTGTGTAGTTATCTGTCTGTTTGCTCTGTTTTGTTAAAACTTGGTATGTTTGAGGCAGGAGTAAAATAAATCTGCAAGCAAAAATAAAGATTATTAATTTAATTAAATATTTATTTTAATTAATAAGTTTAATTCTGCAATTAAATTTCGACTACTAGGTGAAAAGTTGACGCGTAAAGAATAAAAAGCACAAATTTGAAACACAGAACTTTATTTAAAGACATCACTTTTCAGGGTGATTCTATTTGTGCCAATCACCTGTTCGAAGTATCTTATAGCATTCAATAGCAGCGTGAAGTATTTTTTGTGAAATTTCAGCATCAAGGCACGCTATTTTTGGTTAGAATACTGGCAGAATCCATAGTCATAGTTCTGAACCCATATACGATAGTTCTGAAAATTCAGTACTTCATCTACGGTAAAGTGCTCTTCATCTGACCACAAAATGTTCTAAGGCACTATCGACGACTATTCTGACCAGAGTATTCTGACTAACATACTATTATTCTGTAAGTCATATTTGTAAGTCAATGATTATTCTGGTAAGTCATATCACTGACTCTCCGATCCGCCCGAAGGCACACGGATAATAAGTACTGAATGACTGAAACGCCGCAACAGCATTGGCGGGAACTATGATTAGTCCTAAGGGTCATCACGGCCACGGTACAATCCTTCCTTCAGGAATGTCCGTCATTGATGGGAGGAGCCGACCCTCGCCCATTTATGTACCCTTCATCATGCCGGAAGCATCTCATCCTCATTTCGAGGTGCCCCTCCCCCGGAAGAGCAAGAAACTGGTAAATAAAATCAGTGTATTGTTCTGAATCTTGAGAATGCCATTTTTACACCATGTGGGTTTTGTATGAATACCACTTTAAAATATGTTGCAAAATCTTTCATACTGTAGACCAAGAGAAAATCATGTGTGACCACTTGAGCATAGACATTCTTTCATTCAAAGCAATAGCGACTTCTTCCTCTATACTTTCATCTGAAATCCATTTCCATTCCTTAAATTTAATATCAACTTTTACAACCCATTCAACCCTTTTCGGGGTCTTTCAAGCGTCGCTACTCTCTATTGACATTGCAAGCTAATAAACAATAACTGCAGTTTTTGATAAAACAACTTGATCAGTATAGTTACAATAACATGAGTTATTTACTCTCTAAAAAACGGGGAAGAAACTCTTCTCTCATGGGGAAGAATGTTTTTACGGTATTAACTTATTTATTCAACGTTCATAATTTGAAGTGATCTTTCTACATTTCGTGAAAAGAGCCATCTAGTGATCAATATTAAAAGGATTTTTTGTTTGTTTTCTTTCATCTATGACCATATAAAGGAAATACGCAAATCGTTTCAATGAAGTACATCAACCAGAAATGACTCTATATAAGTCTGAGTAGGGTTACTTTAGTTATAAGGCCCTTGCACGTTCTGCTTTCGGTTTTGATTTTCATTATTGTAATAACTATTGTATTCTATGCTTCAGGAATCTGCCACTGAAAACCAATAATCCACCAAAGAGTCCTGAGTTTAAATGCTTCAAAGAAGTATCAGTCCATGTCACTCTCGCTATTCAGACCAACACTATTGAGCTTACAGAATTCAAGGTAACTCTCTTTTTCCTATTAACTTGGTAAGTAGAAAAAAATGGCATAATATCTGTAAATTGCACCATACGGGATGAAAAAAAAATTGCTTAAAATGGTTGGACCTAGAGCAACCAAATTTTTAAATTGCAATATACGTGATAAGAAAAAAAAAAGTTTAAAACGATTGACCTTAGAGTACCCAAATTTCTGGCTTCTTAGCAATGTCCATACAAAGAAGGGTTTTCAAATTTTTAGTTAAATTGTTATTTAATTAAAAATTAAAAAAAAACTTTAGCATGTTTCCTCAATAATTTAAGAGCATATTGCAGCACAAAAAAACATTTTTACACAATTTTATCTGAAAAAAAAATAACTGAAAAAAGGTTTTTTCAGTTATACCTAATTTATTTCCGTATAATATTTTTCTGTGATTTTCATAATTTTTAAGAATATTTTTAAATATATTTTACAACAATATGTTTCATTAGCACACGCATAGTCTGGGGTTTTCACTTAGTAATTTGTTGCAACTGGCAAATTGAAGCATGTAAATATTCTAACTGGAAAGTGATCGAAGAATGAGGTTTATAAATTGTTTTTAGAAAATCGTCAGTTTAGCAGTTGCATTATTCTTATCTTCTCTTTTGGATACTACACTGGTGTGCAAAACTTAAGCAACAGGTATGTTTTTGCCATAACTTCACGAGAAATCATCTGAGAGACATGAAATTCAGAAATGAGATACAGCATTTTGTTCTGAAAGAATGACGAAAGCATAGTTGCGCAGAAATGAATACAATGCATACAGTATGGAATCAAACAAAAAAAGGCTTTAATGAACTCATAATATCGTTACACATGATTGTCTGTCCAAGAGGAAGAACAGCAAGCAGATGTTCCTTAGTATGGGATATGCCCTCCCCTTACTGCAATGGTTGCTTCGCACCGTCTCCCCATACTCAGCACCAGATTGTCCAACAGTTCTTGAGGTAAGAGTGCCCATTCTTCAATCAGCATCTGTTTAAGTTGTCGGGTGTTCCCAGGAGGATGTAATTGTGCCGCAAGGTGTCTCTCCAAAGCATCCCACACATGTTCTATCGGATTTAAATCGGGGGAGCACGCCGGCTAATCCCTTCGAGTGATATCTTCACTTTCCAGGAACTCCTCAACAGCATGAGTCCTGTGTGGCCGTGCATTGTCATCCATAAAAACGAAGTCTGATCCAATGGCACCTCGGAACAGACGCACATGGGGAAGGATCACCTCCTGACAATAGCGATCTCCAGTTACAGAACCTCTGTCGAAAACGTGGAACTCAGTCCGCCCGTTCATAATGCCTCCCCAGACGACAACTCCAGGACCACCGAAACGGTCTCTTTCCGTGATGTTACTGGGATGAAACCGTGTTCCGACCTCTCTCCAAATCAACTAACGTTGGGAATCGCTTCTAACATCACGGAAAGAGACCGTCCACCACATCAGGAGTTTTACAAGGACACTATTGTCCACTTGGTATTCTTTGGTTTAAGTGTTTCTAAATTTTGAAATATTTGACCTACATTTCTAACCTTAATTGTTTCAGGACCGTTGGCTCTTTATTAACTAAATGGTCATATCAAATATTTTATGTCGTTAGAATAAAAATTAATTTTTTCTGTCACAATTTGTATGCCTCAACATCTTTTTTGCTTCTCATTTTGATTTTCACTTGCCAACCATTTATGTTTGTAAAAATAATCACAATATATATTGACGTTACAATATATATTTTCATGATACAATATATATTTTGGTATTATCTGGTTCTAGGTTATGAAACAAATGCGAGCGGTACTGTATGAATTTCTGAGGAATATGGTACCAGAAAATTCCAAAGTAACCTTAGTGACATTCTCTGACAAGGAAGATTCAAGTGCACCGTTTGATATTGACATAAAAAACTCTACGAAATTGGATCAGCAGCTAACGAGTCATGTAAAAGCAACTAGAATAATAAATAACACATGTCTTTCGTGTGGTTTTCAAAAAGCTTTAAATGTAAGTATAAAGATTAACGTTATTAATTATGTTCCAGCGAAGTATTTTTCCAACCAATTTCTCATATTTGCTTATATTGTGTGCTTTATACTAAACTTTATCATATAGTGAAGAGAATTTAGTGTGAATTGTGATTTTTTTTTGACTGAATGAATTCAAAATTTAGGCTCTCTTGTTCGTTTTTGCAATCCCCGAATTTACATGGTAATTTTCAGATTACGCCAAGGTTGCCAAACTCTTCATTATGCATAAGATGCCAAGATTGTTGGCAACTGTTTGCATTTTTTGATTTATCTCAGATACTATAAAAATAGACAAGTATACCGAAATTTAAAACTATCTACAATTTTAATGTTAATATATTTACCTTTTATATATTTTACCTTCGTATTTTTGAATAGTCTCGTCCATATGCAAACAAAAAGAAAAACTGATAGTTGAGGGATCATGTTCACATGCATACAAATAAACTTTCATTTGAAAGATTTAGGCCACAATTTAATAATAGCGTATGAGATTTTGATATATAATCTTTACATCTCAACAATCTCATTTGCTTTGTGTTTGAGCTATTATTTTGTTAACATCAAACAAGAAGATAGATAAATTTAAAAAATCGTTTCTCTGAATTCAGAATGGTCTGAAGCAAGCAGATTCATCACAAACTGACGATCAAATTTTTACCTGATTACAATACTGCCTTTCTGTAATGCACAGTCTACGAGAAAGTAAAAACTTTTAATGCAGAAATAATAATAAACGAAATTCTGGTAGATGGTTCTGTTTAACAAAGTGATGAAATTAATCTCCTTTGCCGTAAACATTTTCTGATCTTCATCTACAACTATTTCTTTTTCGATTTTAGATAACACAATATTCTTCTTTTTCATCGCCAGTTGTTGTTGTGGTTGCTTGGAAGAGTGCTGTGATTGATGAGAATCCTTCTATGTTAATTAACAGCATTAAAGAATTCTCTCCCAGTGTGAGACTGCATTTAATCCTGGTGGAGGACACGACAACAAAGGATATTCCAACTGATATAATTCAGGCCATCAGGTCACAGAACGGTCTCATATATTTTTTACCTCAAGAACTTGTCTTCAGGGCGAGCAAACTGTTGGGGATTTTGGCTGCTGTTGTCAAAAATCCCATGGAAGTTGAAGACAGAGTTGTTGTTGTAAGTATCGCTATTTTATTTACTTTTTTTTATTTTGGAAACTTCTTGAGCTCTAGGAAGTAATTTTTGTATACAATCTTGTGATATTTTTTGATGAAATATTGGTCAGGATTCTTATTAATAGAATCATTTAATATTTGCTGCTTTTTAGATTTTGTACTGCAGATTGCACCTAAGTGTGTAATAACTGATATACAAAATTAATACAGCATTAATTCGCATAACAGGATATGTATAATGCAATATCTAAATTTGGGCATAAAGATCATTTATTTTTTGTAATGTTTTTAGAAATAGTTTTATCTAAAAATGTCTGTGTTGGATTTGTTACCTTATCGCCACAGTAAACATCGCCATCTAACAATTTTTCTTCATTTTCATTTAATTTCAAGAAATAATATGGCACAAAAAATAATAATAAATGTATGTAATATGAAATGTTAAGATTTGCAGTTCCAAATTTTTCTTATAATAAAAAACAACATATATTGTATCAAGCATATAAGCAAACAACATATTTGAAAACATTGTCTTACATTGAATATAGTATTCTAAAAGTATAAACTTTTGAAATATATAGTAATTGTACTTTGATTATTAATAAAATTATCTTTTCTTCTAACACATGATAATTTTATTATTTACATATTTAGAATTCATATATATGCTATTCATAACAATTTAAATGTTATAGCAAGATATTATTTATTCATGTTATAAAAATGTATTGGCTCATCGACGAGTGGATAGTCTGTTTTTGACACATTTCATGGTAAGAAATACTTAAATAAAAGAAGAAACACAAAATGAATTTTGAATACTCCTTTCAACAAATTTAACTTTGCGAATATATTATAATTTGCGAAAAGTGAATGATTGGATGAAAATGAATGGGCCAATAAAATATGAAGAAATAAACAAAATTCACCGGGTATCATAAATGCTATTCAAATGAGCAAGAAAGTATTATGAAAAAGTGAATAAGCAAAACAGATGTGATTTATTCTAGTACTCACACACAAGTAACATGCAATGCTTCATGTATTGCATTTATACGTAATATAGTATAGTACTGTAGTACCAGTGCTTCTAGTACAAGAAAAACGAGAAACAATTTGAATATATCATATTTGAATATATCATTGACAATATCTAGATAAACAAGTCTCTAATAGATCAAAATGAATAGATTTCTATTTAATTCATATGCAAGTCAGATTCTCATTCGTATCACCAGTTTACATTTCTTAAGTTCTGGATTAGTCGCGACATTTTTTCGATATTATTCGCATTTCGATATTTCGATATTATAAAACTCTGATAAAAAAATATTCGCATTTAAATTTATCCCTTTACAATTTATCGAAAGTTACAAAGCTCCCAACTCTTATTGCATTTTTATTGCATTCCAATTTTTATTTCTATATGCAAAAGCAAAATCACTTTGAACATCATCAATGTAATTTTTGCTATTTACATGCTTATTTTTTAGGTGCACGAAAAACAATATCTAGATATATCTCAAAATTTTGTTGATTCCTTCACAATACCTTCCGGAAAATTCTACAGGATGCTTTATATTATGTATTGCTCAAACAAAGACAAAGCAGTCATTGAATCAGGCAATTCAGAATGCACATCTTTGTCTGATCTCTCAGATACTGATGATACATTTAAATGCGGGGAGTTGTGGAACTTCAATGATAAAAAGGTAAGTTCTGTCCATCTATTACTAATAAATATCCATTGAATGATGCATAATGTGTTATAAGGAAATGAAAATAAATGATCATATAGAATGAATGAAGTGTAACTGTTGAAGTTTTATTTACTAACTTCCACAAATATAAAGAAATTGCTTGTTAAGAAGAATGATTCAACTTTAAGTATATCAAATGCGTGCTGCCAAAGGTTAATAAACCCAATTAATAATAGGTTTAGAATTTCAGAAAGAATTTTCTTAAAGAACAGTTATTACTAAATATATATTAAACAGTTCCTAGGTCAGGGATGGCGAACCAATGGCACGCGACACAATATTTTGGGCACGCCACCGATCAAAACGGTTTGCATTTATTTGAAAATAACAAACTTCAATATGAAGTACTACAAACAAACGCGACTGATAGGTCGCGGTGAGCATATTCCCATTCCCTACTCTATTTCATGCATGGAAAAAAATCGGGCAATATCATTGATTCACACCGTCGCGCACTCTACAAAGTGAAAGTGTCGTCATTATATGAGAACTTCGAAGTAGTTTCAGTTCGTATTGCTAGGATTGTAGTTCGTAATTTCCGAAGGACGAATTTAGAATCATCACTGGGAGCACACTCATTTGTAAACGTTCTTAGTTATGTGGTGGACTACAATTGCTAATGATGCAAAGTTTGTCTACGCATAGCATAGTCAATTTCTTTAACACAACTGTATTTTAAAGTTATTTATGTTATACTAGCAGCCTTTGGCGACCAGCCGGTTCGCCAGTCTTAATGATCGTTAAAATTTTAATAATTAAATATTTTATGCAATTCCTACTTTAATAACTTCTTCATCAAAATATTTTAAAACTTCAAATTTTAATAGTCATATAATTCACTCATAATAGAATAAAGGTCTTCAGTCATAACGTAATATGTATCTCTCTAATTTTTTTGTTAGCTCCCGTAGAATTTATTCTTTAAATTAAAGTGGAAATGATTAATCTGCAATTAATATAATTCAAAGCATACAACTAACCTAAAAATAATTTTAATCAAGTCCGCATCCGTTGAAAATAGTTGTCAACAATCAGAACACAATGCGCGTGCGTGAATTTTCAACGCCAGTTGGTAACGCAAATGCGTGAATTTTTCCCCGCCAGTCGGTTCGAAAATCTTAATGTTCGCTTAAAATTTAATAATTAAATATTTTACGCAATTCCTACTTTAATAGATTCCTCTTCAAAATATTTTAAAACTTTGATAGTCATATAATTCACTCATAATATTATAAAGGTCTACAGTCATAACATAATATGTATCTCTAATTTTCTGTTAGCTCCCGTAGAATTTATGCTTTAAATTAAAGTGGAAAGAATTAATCTGAAATTAATATAATAATATTTTTTACTGAAACAAAGCATTTTTTATAATATGATTACTGATAACAAAATCACTCAGCGTTTAAACTTTATGGGCACTAAAGAATATCTTTCTTAATTTATGTAATATCTCAAGAATTTGTCAACAAAATTTTCTTAGATTCATCATGAACAGATCGATTAATTTACAATGTTTAATTTTAAATGCATCAAACACTAAGAAAATAAAATTAATCGTTTAAAATAATCGGTTGAAAATAGGTTTAAAAAAACTACTTAAAAAACGATGTACTTAAAACTATAAGCATATACAAAAAATATATAACTAACATAAATACAATTTAATTACAAAAGCATACAACTAACCTAAAAATAATTTAAATCAAGTTCGCATCCGTTGATAATGGTTGTCAACAATCAGAACACAATGCGCAAGCATGAATTTTCAAAGCTTTATGGTAACGCAAATGCGTGAATTTTTCTACGCCAGTTGGGGTAACGCTATGCAGATTAGAAATTTTTAATTTCCTTTATTCTGTTTTATTTTAATTCATAAGTACTTCAGAATGAATCTGAAAGATCGATTAATTAAAAATGTTTAATTTTAAATGCATCAAACATTAAGAAAATAAACAGAATCGTTTGAAATAATCGGCCGAAAAATCTTAAGCCTAGCCTCATTAGCGTGGGGGAAAAAACTGGAGCCTTACTCATTTGGCGGCTGGAAAAATAAAGATTTTTTTGGCGGGAAAGTTAGTTTTTAATTAATAATTAAAATTCTAATTAAAATTCAAAAAAAGGGACCCCAGGTGCACATTCCCGACATCCAAGGTATACATGTACCAAATTTGGTAGCTGTAGGTCAAAAGGTCTGGTAAGTAGAGCGCCAACACACACACACACACATTGAGCTTTATATAAGTATAGATAGATTTACGATTTTTAACACGGCCAGATCAGAAAAAAAAAAAGTGGAAGAGAGAATTTCAAACTTGGTGGATCGAGAAATATTACATGATAAGTAAAGGCGACAAAGCGGTGTGTCTTTTATGTTCTGGAACAGTGGTATGTTGAACATCGTCTGTAAAACGGCATTTTGTAACAAATCCCAAATCCTTTTGCTAAAAAAGCGAACCAGAGCAAAAAGAATTAATTGCAAGTGCATTAAACAGCAACGTCTATAATTAAATAATCGATGTCTATGAATATGTTAGCAAAAATTGTCATACAAGCGCTGCAAGTCACTCGGCTGCAAATATCATGCTGTGCATAGTAAACCTTTTAAAGAGCGAGAGTTTTTGAAGGAAGCCTGGTTAGCATGCGCGTCCTCACTTTTCGATGATTTTGATAATAAAGATAAGATAATTCAGCAAATCAAAGATATTCCTCTGTCTAGAAACACAATAAAAGAAAGAATCTTAAAACTGGCTGGAAATGTATCAAATAACAAAAAAAAATGACATTAACTCCTCACCTTTTTTGTCATTATGTCTTGACTGACATCACCACATCTGCACGTTTAGCTGTTTTTGCTCGATATTGTATAGAAACATTATTAAGGAAGAATTAATTGCGGTAACATCGTTGCTAATAACTACAAAGGGCACAGATATTTGTAAGGCTCTTAAAAAAATTCGCTTGCTGAGAAAGAAATTGATTTGAAAAGAATTGTTTTAGTAACAACTGATGGAGCTCCAAATATGGTAGGCAAAGAAAATGGTTTCTTTAGTTTATTTCTAACAGCCGTAGGACGTTCTATTCTTGAATTCTACTGAATTATTCACCAACAAGCCTTGTGTGTTGTGGTTTAACATCTCTTGTTAATGTAATGGCGTTAGTCACAAAAATAGTCTACCTCATAGCGTCATAGGCTTTAAATAAGTGAAAGTTTGATGCTTTCTTGGATGAAGTCAATTCTGTATATAATGGCTTACTAATGTATAATAATGTTCGCTAGTTGAGACGCGGGAACGTACTTCAAAGATTTGTTGACTGCTTGGAAGAAATCAGACTTTTGCTGCAAAATGAGGTGAAAATAGAACAATATCCACAGTTGTTGGATGTTATGTGGGTTTCAAAATTGATGTTTTTTAAAGACATGTACCAACATTTCAATGAATTGAAGGAAAAGCTTCAAGACACAAAAAACAATTATTGTCATGACTGATCTCATTCGCGCTTTTGACGCTAAACTGCATATTTTCAGAAACGATATTATTACAAGAAACTGCAAGTACTTCCCAAACTTGAAAAAACATTATCAAAGATATAGATGTACATGAGAAACCAGACGAAGAAAAAGTATTAAAGAATTTATTTCTGTAATTGATTCTTCAATCAAGGAATTTTCATCGAGATTTTCTCAGTTCAAAGAATTATCGGAAACGCTCAAGTTTATTATGTACTCTGATGTGACTTCATTTGATAAACTGAAATTGTCTCAATTCGATTGATTGGAAATTGAACAATTTGAAATGCAACTTATTGATTTTCTGTCCAGTTGAATATGGATTCAAAAATTTATTGAAACAAGGAAAAAGTTTGAATTGATTGAAACAGAAAGATTAATAAGCAATATAAGTAAAAATAGCAGTAACAAAATTTTGGAAACAATGGAATTCGATTCCAGACACATTTAACTGTTTGAAGAAGCTGGCTCATGCTATTTTAATCAACCTATGCCTGCTAGTCATTATTTTCAGAGATGAATAACATTAAAATTCGCTTAGAAACCGTTTGGCAGATGACTCCCAATTCAGCATGCATTCTGCTAAAAGTAACATCTTACAAGCCTAATATAAGTTATTTGTCATCTAATCTGCAACAACAGAAGTCGCACTAATGTTACTTGAGTTTGAATTGCACGTATAACTAAAACATTTGCTACTATATAATGCAAAATGTATTTTTTTTTCGTAGTAAATAGAGTTTTGAGTTGTTAGTACTTAGTTTTATTGTTTTTTCAATAATAACAAGTCAAAATTATTTGACGGCACTTCTATATCTCATTAAACATTTCTTTAGAAAAAATGGCACATTGATCCATAAAGGTTCGCCATCCCTGTCCTAGGGTATCAGATTTTCGGTTGATCGCACTTATGTATATTGCAAAGCATCAAATATAAAAGCGTGGCGATTTATTTACACTACATACTTTGCTAACTAATTGCTAAATTTTCGTAAATTTGTTCACTATTAATTAACAATTAGTTAAGTAGTTAAAATAGTTAATTATTAATTAATAGAAAATTAGTTAATTATTTTCTTATTATACGTACATTTTGTATTATATTTTATTGATATTGTTTGAAATGATAAGATACGCCGAGTATAAAAGTTTATATTGTTCCTATCTGATTTGCTATGTCTATGCCGGCTTTCGCGTCACTGTTTTTAATCTATCTGCATATTCGCATTTGATTGGTCGAGTTTCCCTACCTTGGAAGACAGTTAAACAGTAGGCTAATTGTTAATAATCATTCATTGACTACCAACTGTTAATCGTTGGTCAGCTATTTTTCCCAGCTCCAGGAAGGTATTATTAAAATTTTTCGCTCCCAGATGTGTGTGTGTGTGTGTGAGAGAGAGAGAGGGAGAGATAGATCTGTCTCCACATACATTATAAATCTGTAACTATTTCTGAAAATATATGAAATTGCAGGATTTGTTTTAAAATGACACGATTAAAATGTAATGCAATGCAAAAGAAAAAAAAATAGTGGGAAAAGTTAATGGTGTCAATTTACATGGCATTAAAGTACACGGATAAAACTGAATCAAAATTAAATTTTCAGAGAAAATGTTATCTATTTATTTAAACATTTAAAGAACTTGTTTTTTTATTATAATTAATTACTTCTGGGTTATTTGTAACGAAATAGTTTTTGTTGCAGTGATGAGGTGGAATTGATTGATAAAATTATTTGCAAGTATATTCTTGTTAAATTTTTTGAGTACCGTCTCTCTAGAAAACAGTCTATGTATAATTTGTAACTATATATAGTTGAAGTTTATACAGCAATAGATGAGTGAAGACTTTATGTCATTGCAGATGATCTGTAATTAATATAATTTTGTTACGATATTCTATAGTTTTAAATATCAGTTTTTTTCTATTTGAGTTCCATGTATAGCTGTTTAAATAAACTCGAAAATTATGTTTGTGACATTTATTGGCGCAAAAATTTAGCTTTACTGTGATCTATTCCAAAAAAAACCGATTGTAATTAGGAAATTTATAAAAATTTTATGAGTCTTATACAGACAATTAAAGCAATTAACTTTGCATGCAAATGGTAAAAACGTCAACAACGTCATCATTTTTATTTAAAAAAATGATATATATGCCTTTATGTGATTCTGCATTCAAATCTTTGAAGGTATATTAGAAAAACTGCTAAATATATATTGAACAGGTAAAAATAAATTCTGGGGGAACGCGTTGATTATTTTTAGTAGCATTATCAATTAACAAATACAGTTTTGCAAGAATTGTGAGATTCACAGAAAGCTTGTTTGGCAACTAGTTAAAGCATTTGGATTTTTTTAGGAGAAGAAAATTTGGGAATATCCCTTTTCATATTCTGGATCTCCAACACCTCTACACTGCTCTTCAATCGCAATGCTTCTTTCATCACCATCAAAAGATTCTTTTACATTAAAAGGATGGTTGAGCGAATATGTGGTAAGTGAGTACTTCTGCTCTTAGTTTAAATTATTTTATTTAGTTTTAGACTTCAGAGAATAAATCAAAACCAGTGGGAATGGTTTCTCCAAAACTTTCCAATAAAGGTGTTATTCCCCTCTCCTTCTCCTCAAAAAATTATGACCCTTGAGTAAAGCCGTAAATGCCTTACATGGCATTGGCGAACAATAGTTACAAAATATGGCTTGAATCTAGCATTTTTCTAGAATCTCGTGTGCAATCCTTGACGATTAATCCTTGGCATGCGGTTATTATATTAGTACCAGTGAACTTTATATGTGTATTCAATACCTTTTTTTTCCTATCAATTGAAATCAAAAACTGACTTCGAACTACAATCGTAGTCACAAAATAACACACCTGATCTCATTCACTTACTTAAGTTATTGCGTTTAGATGTATGCGAATGTACAGGTTGATGAACAGCCAACCCTTTGAGAGATTTGGTTTACAATTTGATAAGAATCCACAGTTTAAATACTAAAACTATGCACAAAATTCCATTTATTTAGTTCTTTACCTCTTAGTAGCTATCTGTTTCATTGTACTCTAACAATCGGACAGACGGATTTCCTCTGAATGCATTTCAGAATTTGACAGAAATTTACAAATGTAGTGTACAGTCAGTATATGAATTTCATCCATCTAGTGAAAAGAGTTTTTGAGTTATCGTGTTCATACAGTTATAGATGAGACAGTTATAATTCCAAAAATGTGTTTTTCGGAATAAAATGTGAAAACTCTCCAAAATCGCGATTTTTTTTTTTTTTTTTTTTTTTTTTTTTTTTACAACGACAATATTTTGCATGCTTTTTTTTACGGGAAAGAAAAAACGAAATGGCTCAATAAATTACAAATAATTTAAGTACAGAAGAGCATCGATTATCCGGCCTTCTAGCAACCAAAGTTTCTGCTAACCAAGCCAATGACAGGAAAATTTTTCCCGCTTTTTTTTTTTTTTTTTAATGAAGTTATCGAAATTTTCACAAAACAATGTCAAAGTTTATGCTTGAGTCAATTTTTACGATGCGAGGGTTTGTAAAAAAACCATTATCGGAAGATAAGCTTTTTGAAATTAAAGAAATTAATTAATTAATTAGAAATTAATTAATTAATTAAAGAAATTAAAGAAAAAGCACAGTTCAATCATTCAATACTTCAACACTGATGTGAGCAAATTCAAATCATTTGTATGAAAACAACAATCACTGTAGATTAGCCGCATTAAGTGGGGAAAATATATATTTTGAAAACATTTTTTTACTGAATCATCAGGAAAGAGCAAAATGTTAGTTATCTTAGCAAATTAATTTATAAAATACTCGATGGTTAATAAAGACGCCCGTTAAAAATTTATACATAGTTTTACTTATGGGCTCATTCTTACGATTTCATTATTCAGCTTGGATCAGCCAAGAGTAAGAAAAAATTTGAATGGTACAATAAAGATAAAATTAATTAGATACACTAAAGCATTGATTATTCGAGTCTCAATCAATCGGGATCTCTATTAACCGAGCAAGTAACAGAATCAGTAACTTGCTTTACAAAACCAAAACGCTTGAATCATTTACAAAAATCGCAGCAAAATTAGACAATTGCAAATGCTATACATCATACTATACCATGCACATCATACTATACAATATCATAAACATAATTGCAAGTAAAGATTTTAATATTAGTCTATGATTGTAGATTTGTGTGGGGTTTTTTTTTTTTTTTACATAAATGCTCATATACATAAAAAAGATTAATTTACTTTCGAAAAGTTCAAATTTAATAGATCATTTTTGTTAAATAATAAATTTAAAAAGTTATCATTTGATTTATGTATGCACCCTATGAAATTGTTCCTCCTTCTAATTCTCTATTTAAAAAAATTAGATTTAAATTCTTGAATAAATGATTGAACGGGATGCTATATTTTATCCGAACATCTCTTTATTTATTTGAGAGTATTATTTACGTCTAAAAAATTATGATGGTAACAGTGGCTTAGAGTTATTTTGGATATGCCAAAAAAGTGGAATAAACGTACGTTTCCTTAAATATTACATCTATACTAATACAATCCATTACAATCTTTCTCTTAATAAGATAAGCAACTCTATGAATACAATTTGAATTCTATGGAGGTTGACAATAAAAAGATTCAAAAAATACTTTTTTTATATACTCTCCATAATTTAAAATTGTGAGTTGGTAAAATATTTTTTTAACATTAATCTATGAATGCACAAAGTTTCAAGATTTTATAAAATATGCAAAGATAAAAAGCAAATTTATTGACATATGATCACGCTTTCATACTTTTTATTAGCATTTAAACGAATCTTTAGCTGTAAATTCAGGGATAATATAACATTACAATAGGTTATTAAAAGAGTAGAGTCAAACAATTATATTGCACTATTACCTCTTATTAAATTTCATATACATTAATTGAAATGTTTATAAACTTTTTCAAAATGAGCATTTTCGATGCCTATACTTGCATACACGTATAGCTGCATTCCGATCACAAGTCGTATAAATCATCCCAATTTGAAAACTTTTTTCGTTACTGAAATATGTTATTTTTAGGTAAGTTTAATTTTATGGACATTATTATTGCCAGCAAGGAAATATTTTACTGTTGCACTACTTCTTTCAGATAAATTTAATGTTCAATTTCTCATGTTTCTCTTCCTTTCTTTATCAAGTCGAATTTGCAATTGTCGATCGGTCAAAGTTAACAAAAACATTCGCGAAAATCGAATTTCTTTTAAGTTATATTGATTGAGCAATGCACAACTACATAAATATTTGTATATAACAATTTTTGCTATTGAATAAAGTTGCATTTTTGAAATAAATACTTTCATCTACATTATGGTTAAGTTCCACTAAATTTAGAAATAAGCATATCTCTTCCAGATTTCATAGACAGAAGAGTGAAAATTTGTGTGCGCATAGAAGAAAGTAAGGGGAGTATTTTACTAATTGGTATTTTTACATTATGGGAGTAGTATAAAGCTTAATTTTTAAAATCAAAAATACCTACGGAAACCAAAGTATTTTCATAAAATTTTTCACTCTATTTGACAAATATTTGCAGTTGGAAATTTATGACAATTTGCAATATTTAAGGAATTTATTGCTTTTTAGGGTACCCTGTACCCATTTCCTAATAATAAAGATATTTAATTCTAAGTTATCCCTAGAGTTTTTATCAAGTCAACACTATTCACTTTTTCAGTTGAATGGAATCAATAATTATCAGAAACAAATTGATAGCGTGCATTTCAGCTATAAACATTAAATGATATTTACGTAATTTTCTAGCATCATTAAGTAATTTAAAATGACGTCCGAGTATACAGAATTTCGATTTTCAAACCACCAGTGACAACCATTTCAAAATTTTCGTTCTTTGAGTAAGGGCAAAATAATTGAATATAAATATTTGGACTAATAACTTATTCTTAAAAATTCTGCTAATTGATTTTATTAAATATTTATTTCCTTTTCAAACTGAGAATTTATCTTCTTTTGTCAAAACATTCAGATTCTCTAGGAAGTAATTAATGAATTATTCATGCATCGCTATTTTACTCAGTTAGATTTCCAGTTTTAAATAGATATTTATTAATGTACAATTTAAATATTATTCACTTTTTTTAAAAAATTCTTTTTTTCTCTCTCTCTTTTTAGATAAAAGTACCAAAAAACGCTCTCACCATTTATATTGAAATAGTAGGGTCTTCTAAACACAAGTTTAATGTGACAGCGCAGATTTCTGGTCCTGGATTAACATCTCCAGCTCTACTAGAGCTACGGGACAATGGAAATGGAGGTAGTAAATTTTTAAAACATACATATTTTCTTTTCCGTATATTTTTGTATGAACATTCAGCTTCATTTAATTATATATTACTATTGATTTACCAATTAAATATATATGTTCATTTGCTAATTATCTATTTCTATTTATCTTTATATAGCTAGAAATTTTAAAATTATACTTATAATAATTTCTTTATTAACGTTTTGTTATATACTTCTTTTATATTAAGTGATCTGCAAAAATATTCATTTCGAATTATATGCGGCCTATCTTTAGCACGCTGGAGTTAGTAAGAAAGTGACTGCAGAATCTCAATGGGAGTGTTACTCAATATGAATCAAAATACTCGCTTACATATGAATCGACCTTATCCAAAATCATTCATTGAGCGTTTAGGTGAATCTTCACAATGTAATTAGAAATATAGTATATTCTCAGTAATTTGACAGATATGAAACAAAAAAACAGCTTAATTAACGAAAGTGCTTAATTAGTAAGAGGTTCATTAAAAAAACACATTTTAATAAAAAAAAAATCACTCGTATGTTCTGAAAACGTCGAAAAAGTCGGATTACTGAGAATCTGCAGTACATTCGAGCAACTTTATCGTAATTAAATCGTTATTTTTCGAATTCTTTAGAAATAGATCAATAAAATAAAAGTAGTCGCTTCATGTTTCATTTTCAGATCCTGATACAAAAGCTGGTGATGGAATTTACAGTAGATATTTCACAAAATTTTCTGAAAAGGGAATTTATATTGTGACCGTATCAGCAGAACATTTGGTGAACAATGCTGACAGTTATTTCGTAGGAGGTATGTTTAATATTCTTTCTGTCCTAAATTTTTCATAAAATGACGAACAAAGTTAAATAAATACACAATCCCCAGTATAAATGATATTTAATCTTTGTCGTATAATATTTTTATCACAGTCGTGATGTATATTTTTAATTACTGGTTCCAGCTGTTCGCAATGAATATTGATTACATTTGATCTCAGATAAATTGTTTTTTATAATTTCATGTCAATAGTTTCGTCTAATTGCCTAGCACCAAGTGTTATTTTAGTTGCTTTATGCATGATCTGTTTTTTTGTACATGAACCTTCTAATTGAACAGTTCCATAATATCATAGTTGTATTAAAAATGTAAATATCCGGTTTATCTGTCCTAAATTTCGCGATATTAAATGTTTCATTAAAACGGTCTTTAGATTAAATATTAGAAACAACGGTTTAAAACAGTTTGAATTTGAACAATGTAACCTATTGTTAAAAATTCGGTTATATATATATATATATATATATATATATATATATATATATATATATATATAATATTGT
>JAPMOR010115199.1:282217-374384 GCA_026543865.1 Argiope aurantia | reverse complement strand
ATGTGCCAATTTGATAGCTGTGAATCAAAAGGTCTGGCCTGTAAAGAAGCAACTCACACACGCATTCATCTTTATTATTAGTAGAGATAGAGAACTAGTGACTGATTTAGACATTTTATGGTCATAAACAATGCTGACAATGAGGCTCCATTTTTAATAAAAAAGTCAATTTAATATTGCATTTCGAAACATTTTTAACTCAATATCACGTTAACAATTTATTTTAGGTTAATTTTCCATTTTAGAAATTTGTGAGAAGGTTTGTGTTTTTATCTGTTTATTATGATCTTAATTATTATCGCTATTATTGTTACTCATGATTATGATCGTGATTGCCGCGACTCCATGTTTGCGCACATTATTATTTAAGCACTTGCGCTAAGTTTATAAACACTGTAATAAATAAATAAATGAATGAATGCATTGAAATAGACAGATACCTCATCATTTATCCTCGACAAATGGTTAAAACTCTCCCAATATTTTCTGATCCATAAAAGTTATATTCTTTACAAATTTATTTTATAACTAGGATAATTACATCTTTTTAATCGGTCTGCCCACAACCATCCCCTTACGGCAGCACCCTAGGTAGTTGTTACCAAGTCAAAAATTTACCACTAGTAACAACTGTAAATGACATTAAGATGATTATGCTAAATATCCTAATTCAATAAATTACTAGAAAATAAAGGTTTAAAGTAAAATCTGACCATTTTTCAAATGTTTCTTCCTCCGTTTTTTTTTTTTTTTTTTTTGCTGTTGTTGTATTTTGTTGTTACTACATTTCAGCATATAGCTTATTGATTTTTTTTTCTCAGTTATCGTTTTCACAAATGGGTAGGCTGGTATAATTCAAAAAATAATTATTCGTTTTTTTTTTGTGTTTTTTTCGAAATCTGAAAGTACTAATTCATCAAAAATTACATGTAAAAGGCTAAAATTCGTCAACATTTTAGGACAGAGCGATAGCAATTCTTAATTTATATTTCAAATAAAGGAGATAAATCGACACCTATAATATAATAAGCAACTGATTGACTAGCTTATTGGATGTGTTTAATTCAAGCTAAATTATTTTCACGATTAAAATTAACTAAAACTTATTTTCGTCGTTCCATAAACAATATATTTTTAAACATCAAATTGCGATAGACATGTAAGCTGTATTATTTTAGTAGCTTTACACCTGTTATAGTTATTGTCATCATGAACTTTCCTAATGGAATCATGGGCACAATAAAAAGAACAGATGTAAGGTAACTCAAATGATGTAATACTTATATCCAAATGTAAAAAGCCCTAACTGCACGATGTGTAATGCGGTAACTTCACTTTCTTATCGCTCATATAAAATGTGCTGTTGATTCGAACATTAAAATAATGATGCATGGGTTTTTTGTTTTCTTTTTGTATGAGCACAACTAATGCATGCTCATTAGATTGAGATATACTAACAAAAAATTAAAGAATAATAACTCAGCATATTAGATATATTACTTAACAATTATTAATACTTTCTACAAAAAACTTGATGAAATAAAATAAGATAGTAAAACTTTATGACAAACGGTCAAAAATTTAAAAAAAAACCATCATTTTTTTAATTTTTCAGCTTTTAACAATAGAATAAAAACAAAAGATGATATATTTCTAAAAACAATAAAACAGTAAATGCTGCTGTGTCTTTAATCTGTCTTTTTTTTAAATTGTTTTTAAAAATTGTATAGCTTTTTCGGATGAAAAAAAAATCGCTATCCCAAAATTAAAAAATGCACTAAAAAATGAAATACTGCTTAATAGAATTTTTCTAAAATCAATTCACGATATCCATTGGCGGATTTTAATCATAAATTACTAAATGACGCTTTATGAATAGTCATTCAATAATTAATAAAAAAGGTTTAAATTTAATTGCAACGATGAAAAGCATTTTTGAAAAATAATGCATAAAAGTCTAAATTAAAAAATATCATAATTCAGAAAAAAATGGCATATTTCGATAGATATCATTAAAACGATAAATTCTTTAATTTTAAGATAATATAAAAACCATATTTGTATGATAATATTTCCACACTTATCAACGAAAAATGATAACATTTTGTCTCAATTTTGATTAATTAAATTCCTAACAGAAATTTCAATGAATCTGCTAATTGATGCACATACTCGCCTTTTGAATTACATCGCTGCAATACTGAAGAGCCCCAGAGTTCAACGGTTTTTCTGCAAAGCACCAACAGCAGATAAACATTTGCCTTTATTATATAAGTTTAATAATACCGAAGTCTCGCCAAAACTTTCTTGCATACTCCATATTAAAAGTGTTATCCTCCTCCCTCTAGCATAAAAACTGGGGGTGTCAGACAAGGCCATGAATATCCTATGTTCAGATTTTTATTTTCAGAGTCTTGCACACTAGCATTCTGTGCTTCGTAGTATAGTAAAGAAAATTAAGTATGCATTTAGGAAGCAATTTTGTCGGAAAACTGATACGAAAATTTGACACAAATCTACAATTTTCGTAACAATATCACATATCAATTTTCATTTATCTAAATTCTGACGTTTACATGCATGAGAATATGCAGATCAATATGGACGGTCAATGCCTAGACGTACCCGATTCAAATTTTTATATGAATCTACACTCTAAATGCTAAAACTGTGTATCAAATTTTGTTCAACTAGCTCTTTACATTTTATAGTTATCGCGTTCATCTGACAGACGAATAGACAGAATTTCTATGAATAAATTTCGTTCCGAATTCGGTGTAAAGACCATATACCCTTCCATTCATCGATCTAACTCAAATCGTTTTTAAGTCATCTTAGTCACACAGAGAAAGACAAACAGACAGATATTTTCCGACAGACATTCTGAATTCAATGGAAATCTACAAATTTCGTGAAAGGGCAACATACTGCATTTCATCCATCTATTTTAAAACATTTGTAAGCTCTTTTATCTATTTGTAAGCTTTATTTGTAAACATTTGTAAGCTTTATAGGCAGACTAATAAATATAATTCGAAAAATGCGTTTTTCGCGCTCATGAAGTCTGAAACGCGGAGATTCGTCAAAATCCAGAGTTCATATCTTCAATAGATTATTATACGTTTCCTTTATGCACTTCACATGCAAGAAAGTAAAAAGGATGGATGCCAGGGTGAATCTGGATACGCTAAATTCATTTCGTTTAATTGAACAGTATTTCCACACACGCCTTCAGAAGCGCTAGGACTCTTGGATAATTGATATTTCTTTCTGATGGTAAAGGATAGCATAAAATCGAACTTTTCAAAATAATTCTCTATTTACTGACCATTCTGCTTTTAAAGTAGTAAATAAATGTCAATATTTCAGAAAAACGAAATCAAGGGGGCAAACTAGTCCAAAGCAAAACCATCGGATTTTTCTATGTGAGTGATACAATACCTAAATTGGATACACTCCCACCCAATAGAGTGGCTGATCTGAGAGTTGTGTCCACAAATCATGATAACAGGACAGCTGTATTGCAGTGGACTGCACCAGGAGGAGACTATGATGAGGGAAAAGGTGTGTATGGTTTGAAAATTTCAACTAAATGATTAAATTGGTATTTTAATTTGAAAATTGCAGGAAATAAAAATATAATTTTCTCTCTAATAAAGGATTATTTAGTATTAAGCTAATTAGTCGTTTAAATAAGCCTGAAAGAAGTCCTTAGAACACTATATTCGTAAAATTCAAGAATTTATAACGACAATTATATTCGGAATAATATAAATTATATTCGGATAATATAAATTATATTTGGAAAATCTTTTTTGTAAAATGTTTTTAAATGCAATCAAGCTTCTGAAGTAAAAATATCTTCTAAGTTGGAAAAAGAATTCCTAGAACAAAAGCTAAGAATAACATATGGCTCTTTAGCAAGATTTTGTTGCTTTTTCATAAAAACTGCAGTAAGAGTTTAAAAACCTTTAATTTATTTATAAAATTTAATTTATACTCCTTTTTAAGAAATTAATCAATGGTCGCTTTATAATAGATAAGTATAAATAATTTTTATGCGAAATTTTTTGATCAATGAATAGAAATTTTATTCGATATACAGAAACTATTTTTTATTGAAAGTACAAAATCTATCAAATTTCCGTTATATGAAAGTTCCCCAATATTTCTAGCATGCCACTTATTATTAAACTAATACTGATTTGCATTCCCACTGCTGAAGAAAATGTTTGAAAGTAAAATTCGGTGCTCATAAAAAAATTTTACATTGGCAAATTAAGTAAATTTTAAGGCACAAATATAAGTTTTGGCAATATTGCTGTGGAACATATGTAAATACTTGCTTTAAAATATCAGTATATTTAAAGTTTCTTTTCATGTGTCATAAAACATTGTTATTTTTTACGTATTAATAATTCATTCATTCAGAATAAATGAGGTGCAAAATTTAAGTTATGCTGAAAGATATTACTAAGTAATGTATGTAATTAAAGTGTTACAGAATGCTGGCAAACCTACCATCTCCGGGTAATTTTTTTTTAAATTATACTTGTTTACATATTCATACCAAATGTAATTTTCAGTTTAGCTAGGATTCAGTTTTTTTTTTTTTTTTTTGTTTTTGTTTTTTTTTGGAAAATCTGATAGATAAAACTTAAGTAAAATTCTTTTTAAAGATATTTTTATATAAAAGTTACATTACAAATTAGAATTCTATAAAAAGTTTTTTTTTAGAGATTGTACTTGAAATATAACTAAAGTATACACAAATCATTACATATGGTAACCAATATAATGTACAAAAAACAGCTTTGAAATCATATTGAAATATTTTATTCATAAAATATTGTACAAAAACTTATATGCGCAACAATATAATGGTAAAAAAGATTAATACAACTATGTAGAAAGATGAATAAAATAAAGAAAATGAATGGATCCATAAAACAAACTAGCGAAAATATTTTAATTGTAATAGAAAAAAATTAACTAATTTGGGATTATGAACTTCTGGTAAATGTCGTACACCTTCAGCGACCGGGGGGTCGAGCAGGATAGATGCAAAGAGCGCCGATCTCAGAGAGAACGAAAACGTTTGGTAGGTCGACATCATTTTTTTGAAAGAAAAGACGAAAGAATAATATCATGCCTCATGTACTTAGAAAGTTAGAACTGGAGGCGGAAAAAAGCTTATTGTTCCAACATGCAATATAGGACCCGCCATTACATATCTTGAAGCTATTCATATATAGAAACTAAATTAATTTAGTAAAAATATCAATTCCAAGAAAATAACTTTCAAAATACTTAATTATATGCATTAAACATGGCGCAATGCTTTTTACAGTAGAAGAATGACAAATACGGAATGCTAACGAATAAGAATTAAAACTGAAAGCGATTTAGAGTTTTAGAAAAACTTTCGAAAATCACACGATGAAAATTTATAACCTACATAAAATGTTTCAAGTCTGAATTCAATTAAGTTCATGTCGATGATTATTTAAACGAGGTCTTAATATAAAAATTATATCATTTTTCAGCCGCTGCTTATGAAATTAAGTATTCTCGGCATCCGTCAAGTCTATCTGATTTGTATTTTAATGAAGACGAAAGTTTCCCACTTCAACCAATCAACGCCATGAAACCAAACATAACTGGAGACAAAGAATCAGTTACATTTCGTTTTCCTCATTCATGTAATCGTGCAGTTTGTTACGTCGCTCTCAGGGCGATTGACGAAAATAACAACATCGGAGATATTTCAAACGTTATTCAAATTTATTTTAACCAGACGGAAGAAGAAATAGCAATTAAACCCACTGATCCAACAGATATGACAAAACTGGCTTCATCTGATCCAACGTCGCCTGATACAAGGAATATCACAAATGATATAACAGATGAAACAGTTGTATCCACGGATGTCTCTGAAATTACCAGCACTTCTAATGATAATTCTACTATTCTGCCGCCAATGTCAAAAGATGATTTCTTTGATAAGAAAACTATAATAATATTATCGTCCTCTGGCGGTATTTTATTGCTAATAATTATAATAAACATAATTATTTGCTGTTGTTGCATCAAAAAAATTAAACGATCTTCAAAACCAAAAAAACTTTCAAGAAAGGATTCGCTACGGCCACCGTATAATCTAAATATCGCTTATCAAGAAGATGATCGCAATTCCAGTTCAAATTCTGACAATTTTATTGCAGTTTCGATGAATTCACTTGCTGATCCGAATAATTATACTGTGCCAGAGGCAAGAATTAAACCATCGCATCGAAAATACTCTTACCACACAGACAAAAGTCTTCAAAATAAGGCACAGAAAGATTCAGAACTAGGCTTCAAGATAGTCCAAACCCAACCTGCGTACGCAACATCATCTTTATCTCGATATGGTGCTAGATCAAGAGAACCTGACACGGAATCTGAAACAGAGTTCAAGTCAGCAATACCACAGCCTCAAGCACCCCCTGGTGTCAAAGATGCTCAAGTATATCCATTAGGTGTGGTATGAAGAAAAATGAACGCTGCAAATTTAAAAAGAACTAAAGATTTTTTTTTGTTATGTCATCAGTATGCTTTACTACGTAATACCCCCCCAAAAAAAACATGATTCCTTATTAGTTTTTTAAATATATGGTACATAAATTTAATACAAAATGTCTCAGGTTCATTTCATTTTTGAAGAATGAATACAAATAAATCCTGTTTACTTGCTATCCCCCTCCAAAGTAACTGCCGCCCGCAGTTATGCTGTTATTCTCAAAAAGCTGCAAATGATAACATTATAAAACCTCCTTTTGCCGTTTCCGTCTCTTCGTCGCTGTTTTTCTTCGGAACTTTAAAATTAAAATACCTCGCAAGCAAAATCTTCAAAAGAGGAAAATATCACATGGATCAAGATCAGAGCAGTTAGTTATGGAAATACCGAAATGCAATGTTTTGACAAATATTTGACACCAAAAAAAGATTTGTGTTCCGGCGTCATATTGTGATGGATCATCTCGGATTCGGTTCTGCTCCTCAATACGAAGTTTTGAGTGTTTATAATTAGCAACATTGTGTAAATACTGTTCATATATGAACTAAATAACATCTGTTCTGACCAGCTTATTTTTCGAGAAATGGAATAATTCAATTACATTTTCGAAATATTTAAAAGGTACAAAGCATTTGTTGAATGTAGAAGTATAATCTGTTTTAAAATGACTGTAGCTATACAAAATTGGCCACATATGATTTAGGAATCAAAATGCAGAAACTTACTTCACATATACTTGAAAGAAATTTTTCAGATAAATAAAAGATTATGATTTATTTACCTTTTTAACTGGATGTTCATTCATCAAAATAGAACATTGGCATAACTTCTCAAAAAACAAGATATATAGAACATTCAAAATGTTTTAAGTTAAATTTTTTATTTCACTGAAGTTTATTAATTTCATTATAGCACATGTAAAAAGAATGCTATATCATATTGATGTTCTCAAATTGCATTGCGAATGTGTTTATAATCTTAATTTAACCTTTAAAAAATTCTTAAAATGATTATCTAAATCTCAATGGAAAAAAAATGAGAAGACATAATAAAATTATATTCATTAACAATAAAAATGAAATGAAACATTTTTTCTATTCGAAGCTACAACTGTTTTCTTAAATATTATTAATTTACAGCATTACCATGAAAGTATCTAATTTTTTGCCTTTTTCACATATTTGATGAAATGATGTTATGCATTAAAATATTTCATATATTTGATATCCATATAAGTGTATTTTTATAGTACGAAATGCATAATTAAATAATATGTTCATGTTTTACATAAAGTCATATATACTGAAATCAAATTATATATTTCCTTCATACTATATAAGAACTTGTATTATATATATATAATTTGATTAGCTTTTTTGTGTATGTTGAGTTACGAATAACAACTAAATTAATAACATTTTAATTTTACAAATAAAACTTTTAAAATTAATCTAGAACTCGAACAAAGTAGTTCTGTACAGTATGTCATAGTTTCTTAATTTTTTTCCCATTTGTGAATCCTTTTGGACAGCAAACATTTAAATAAATGTGTAAATAATAGCAATACTCTATTTTAATCCGAAATGTTTCAAAATACATACATGAAGAACATAGTACAGTATCAGTTCATTATATATCAATAGAAAATATCCAGAGTTTTTAGTGAATTTTCATTATACTATGTTAAATCAAAAAGTTTTTATCACTATTTTTGTTTTCTAATATCAAAGAATCATGTTAAAAGTCAAAATAACTTTATAGAGTGGCAATTAATAACATGTACTGTATAAGAAATCTTAGTGGATTACATACATTTCTCAATTTCCAAATCTTAACTTTTATCACTGATAAATTACAGTTTTCTGTTAATTTCTTATACGTACATGGAAGTGTCGGACAGAATATCACTGTAAATAATCAAATTATCCAAGAAAATATAGAAAAAAAAATTAAGCTAGTAGTTTACTAGTTTCATCTCATTAAGAAAACAATCCAACATAAATTTAAATATATTCAAGCAAAGTGAATTTTTGCTTATCCTGCAAGTACATTTTTATGATAAAATCTTATAAATATAAGATGTTTTAATACAAAAATAATTTATCTTTCTTTGTAAAAGAAAGAAATCAATTTATTTGCAAGCGCAGAAAATTATTGATTTAAATTGTACTTTTGTGTGTAATCTCCCTCCTCCTCCGCTCAAAACAAAAAATGTTCAAAAAAATGTTTGTTATTTTTCGTCCATTTTATTGAACTCTACTATTCACTAAGCCATAATTTCCTTTGTAGTAATTCTCCAGAATGAATAAAAATTGTTCACAATCATCTTCATATTGATTTGTAAACTTTGTCTGCTATTTTACTGATTTTCCGCCAAATTCACTTTTCTGTATTTGCTACACAATTCAATTCCTCGGATAATTTGGACTTTTTACTGGATAATATGATTATTGCTAAAAATTGAATTGCTACATACAAAAAATTGTTATGTAGCTTTAGTGAATACAGTCATTTCATGACTTGTAATTCTGAAGAAATACTTTTTCAAAAGAACTAAAACCTATTTCCTTCAATTAATTATTTCAATTAACACATCTATCATTAACAAAAACATTTTTGTTAATGATAGATTTAGGAGCTATACTTAACTTGCAACACACCAACAACGATATTCGACTTGTTAAACTAGCATAGTTTTCTGATACAATATGGATTTATTTGAAAAAAATTGTATAATTATGTAATGAAGTTAAAAGAAAGTGCTGATATCTAAGCTGCCGCCCGATTTTCAAATTTCTATACATACAATTTCAATATATTTTCCCACCAAATTTAATGCTCAAAATTGGAGATAAAAATCATATTCATAATTATGATTCCAAATTTAGCACCTAATCCTTATACAGACAAATAAGTAGATGTATATCATATTTTTTGCATAAAAAGTAACAAAATTGCAATAATATTACAAGACATGATATCAGATTTTAACATTTGTATGACTAAAACCTAACAAATACTAGATGGATTTTCTTTTTCTTTTCTCAACAGCAAAAGAATACGAAGTGTACTATACAGAAGACTGGAAATATCTTCAAGATTCTATGCTTTCAAAACTTCCAACAAATATGTTGAAGTCCAATGAAATGAGATCGCCTAAACCATCCGGACAACCAGAAAGGGTAACATTTCAATTTCCATTTAGCCAAGAAAAAAATGTTTACTATATTGCTTTGAGAGCCATAGATATTACTGGGAATAGAGGACAATTATCAAACATAATTCAAATTGTGATTGGCATAGAAAAAAGTCCTACAACAAACACAACACATCTCAATAACACAGGAGATGGAACTGAGACTTCAACACACAGTATTCACCAAGAGGATGAAGACTTTTCAAGATGTTATATAATCTTAGGAGGTGCAATTGGAGTTCTCTTGATAATTATAATTATAAACATCATAATATGGCTTGTGTGTCTGCAAAAATACAAAAAACGCTGGAAGGAAATACAAGATAATTCACAGCAAAGTGTAGCTCCTCTACAAAGTAAAACAGATATTAAGGAAAACATTTCAGAAGTTGCATCAACAAATCCTCATTCATATACTAATCCAATTATGGAAGATTATACCATGCCTAGAGAAAGCAATGGAATTAGAGAAAATGCATCTTTCCATCAGCCTGCAACATATGCATATGTGACGAAAAAGGATAGGAGAAGTGAAGAAAGAGATGGCTGCCCACTAAGACGAGTTGATAATATCAACGTGGGACAGGATCATCCACGGCACAGAGAAAGTGATTTAGGATTAGTTTAGCTAAATTACTGACTTCAAAAGTCTTTCTAAATATAATCTTATGCTGCAGATATCCTCTGATGAAACGAAGTGCATTATTGGGAGAAATAAATGAAGTTACCAGTGATTAGAAAACTCAAGTATTAAGTTTCATATATTTTCTTTAAAAAGAAATGACTATAGGGGGAAAAAATCAATAAATATATTTTACAAAAGTAAATGGAACAATGTGATTATTTAGTTTGATATTAGTACATACTCAAATATAAAAGTGCATGAATAATAAGTACAAAATGATTACAAAAAAAAAGGAACTTTATTGGGAAGTCCAAAAATAAACTATTGATTTATGAAGTAAATATAATAATTGAGCAGATTTGTTAAAACTTATGCAACAACAAGACCTAACATTAACAATTTGCCACCATAAAATAACATATATGAAATAATCTCATTCATCAACTTTAAAGAGACAGATAAATAAATATGTTGCAGTATTAAATTTCAAACGAAAATTCAAGGGGGGGAGAGGAAAGTTATATGAACACAATTTATGGTCAGTTGCTGCAGGGAAAGAAGGGAGACTTTTAAACTGTAATTTATATCTCTTCTTCAAATTGCCAGAGATAATATATGAAAATAATAATTAATATAAAATGGAATATTGTAATAAATAGCACTGACATTTCTAGAGAAAAATTTGGAGAGCACCCACTCTTTTTTTTAGAAATATAACATTATAAAGTTTTAAACAAATTTCATAGTGATAAAATTTTCAACCTTCAAAAATTCTGATAACAAATAATTTCCATTTAATATAGGACAATGTGAACAATATATATATATATATATATATATATATATAGATATATATATTAGAGAAATTTAATATTTAGCTGTGATTATAGAAGAGTCCATATCGGTGCTGAGATCTGATTTTATTGGAATGTAATACATGCACTTTCAAAGATTCATGAATTTTGTGAAATTAAAGGAATAAAAAAATTTCACCTCAAAATCAAATGTTAATTATATTTTCAGTTATGGATATTATCCTTTTTCTAATAAAAATAATATTACTTTATGATTCAAAAGAAACAAGAAAAGATAAGAACAGAATTTAAAGAATAAGTTTTCCTCAAATTTGTTCGAAAGTAAAGTTTACTATGAATAAGCCTTGGAATGACTTGTTTTTTACACATTTCAAGAGACTAGAGGAATAAAGGCATAAACTAAGAAAAGTGAAAATTGCTAAAAAACTATTTACAATAATTAAAATTTAATCTGAAGGACCCCCCCCCCAAAAAAAATGAGGGATAATGTAGGAACTAATAACTAATAGGATAATGAGAGATAAAATACTAATAGGATAATGAGGGATAATGTAATAGGAACTATCATTATTAAATTTATAAGTGGATGGCTGAAGATAATTTTTAATGTATTAAAAAAAGAATCTACTATGATGCAGATGATTTTGTCAATTGTCTTGTCCACAATCTCCTATGTTAAATGTGAATAATTTTTATTCAGAGTTTCGGAGGATTAAAAATGCTATCACAATATGAAATTTATGTTTTAAAAATTTGATAATGTTTCCCTTCTAAAAAAAAATATTATCTCCACTTGTTCTAGAACTAATTTCAATGCTAATTATTTCAATAAACTAGCCAACTTTATTGACCTGCTTTTCAATCAGATTTTTTAAGACTGTTAAACAATTAATACAGAATGCATTTTTTAAACTTTCACCTTGTTATTTGATACAACTGAAAAGCATGAATTTAATTGAATCAATCTTTTACATAATACTGAAGTTGCAAATTAAAAAGTATATATATTATGAAATAAAAGTAAAAATCCTATATTTGATTTAACGTCCAAAGAAAGCAATGTTTTTATCAGGATTTTAACATTAACAAAAACATATGACTGAATATTTACATGGATTACTTTTACTTTTATTAAAACATTAAAAACACTGTTACAAATTGCATATTAAAATTAAGTTTTTTTAAAAAAGAAAATTGCTGAGAAAAGAAATTGATATCATTAAAAAGCATTTTTTTTTTCAAGGAAATGAAAATACCATTTCTGTGAGATAATAGTTTTGACAGATATAGTCATCAATTTCTATATGTAACTTATATTAATTATTCACCTGGTGATAGTTAAGCCTATTTTAATGCTAATTTGAACTTTCTATTTTACACAATTTCTTGAATTCTTTTAAATTTTGTTTCTTCTGACTGAATGGAGTTTAGGTGGAAGCAGCAAGTACTCTACAGAACATTTCTAATAATAGTTTGATAATTAATTAGTGAAGCTGTAAATTAAGTATAGATGTAAAAAAGTAAAATAAAGCAGTTTTAGAAGTTCATATAGCAATTTGTTTACTTTCAACTGTTGCCGATTGACAATAAGTATTAATAATGATAAAATAACATTTTATATATAGAGAGAGATTAATGCTACAATAATTTGGTAACTAAATTGCATAATATAAAAACATAACTCAGATTGTCTCAGATAAAAAATTCATTAATTATAATAATCAATTATGTATATTTTTATTGAATTTTTTTGTAATTAAGATTTGTTAAATCAAATAAAATATAAAGTTTTATTAAACATCTTACACTTCGAGAAAGAAATAATCTAGCGAATGTTGATTTCTGAAAACTTTCAAGACAACAAAATTAATAACATTATTCCTATATGTAACACAAAAATTAGAAAAAACATTCAAGAGATTTAAACAAACACATACTTTATTACAAATGCAGTTTTTGTCGAACTATGTATCAATGCTCCCAAAACAGTATTTTCTTTCAATACTTTGTGCATGAATGTTATGTTTTAATGCTTCAACAAGGATAAAAGAACTTATCAAATATAAAAATTAGAAATTTACAGTGTTTTTTTCATACAAATTATGCCATTAATTTCTTTTTATTTTAAGATATTTCTTATGTTAAACACTCATTATCAAAATGTGGAACTGCCTAAGAAAAAAAAATTCACAAACACAGAAATACATTAGACAGATTAATTTTATGTGAACATGAAAGTTTATTTAAAGCATGTATTTCTGCCATCACACTTGGAAAAATATATGTCTAGAAAAAACAAATATACCATAGGAAATTTTAAAACACCATTGATAACCAGGCTATAATAAGAAGACTTCCACCATATGGTGTAAACCGAATTAAAGACTTATTTCCTGTCAATGCATAAGCATAACATGTTCCACAAAAGATAAGCATCCCTGTAGTCAATAAAGAACCAACCTGAAAATAAAATTAATATATACTGAGCTAATTTTATACAACTGATACAATACAATTTTTAATTTCAGTTACTAATAGTTGAACAAATTATAAACACACAAATCCCAATAGCAAGAAGAATATTGAATAACAAGCAGCTTGGCAAGTATCCACATTTACTCTCTAATAAATTTGAGATACCAAAGAATGCCTTATATGGCAATGATGTACAATAATTACAAAATATTAATTTTTGGTGTGCATTTTTACTGAATCTACCATGTTATCCTTGGTGAATTATTCGGCGATTGACCCCAGTATGTGTTAAGAGTATCTAAAAATTGAATCTGTGTTTTAGGCATGTTTTTCTCATTGACATTGAAACAAAAATTTTATATATAACTGCACTAGTAATTACAAAACCTCATACCAAATTTGATATATTTAAGTCACTGCATATCACATTTACATGTTTCTGAAAGTGCAGATTGATAGATAGTCAATCCATAGTTGTATTTGGCTCAAACTTTGATATGTGTCAACACTATAGAAGTTTCGGGTAAAAAATTTTAAGTATCTAGCCTTCTCCATTTTATAGCTATTGTGATAACTTATATTCAAACAGTTGAACTGATTTCCTCAGAACAGATTTTTTTCAAAATTTGATAGAAATTTGCAAATTTGTTGTGAAGGCTGTATACCAAATTTCAATCATCTAGCTCAAAGCCTTTTTGAGTTATCTTTGTCACAGAAAAGGCAGATGGACATTTCCCAAAAATGTGTTTTTTGAACTCAGGGGAGTCTAAAACATGGAGATTTGTCAAAGTCTCCAATACAAATTTTTTTCTTTTATGATTATTAGACTTACTCTATACTATGTATACAAAAAAAGTAAAAACAGAATATCCATTTGTTTGTCTGTTTGAGTTTAGACAATTCCCCACACACCCAACACAACTGAATAAAATTTGACACATAATTTCCTTAGAATCTAGAAGGTTTAACTGCACAATTTAAAAAAAAATGTAAAGACTTTTAAAAGGGATGGAACAGGTAGTAGAATGGTTTTAGATTTTCCCATCATAATTTTGAAACATATAATTTCAGAAAAAATACAAAAATATTTATATTTTTTATTTTATTTATATTTTATGCCATCTTAAAACTAAAAAAAAATTTTTTTTTTTAGTAATCTTTTATAAATTTTATTTTTGTATGTTTATTTCTCTATTTTTAACTCTTAACTTTGCTTATATAACTCATGCGCTTTTGCCAATATAAAGTATTTTTCCTCGGACATTTTCACATTTGATTTATTTGTTAATACATTTTAGTAAACAAATACATTAATTTATCTTTAAATACTGTCATTTAAAATAGTTGCAATTTCTTTTGCACATTAACTTAATTTTGTCACATATTTTAGCACTTTCTCATTTGACATAGAATATGATAAATTCATGATTGTTTTTTAGACTGAACTCAATAAATAAGATTTTATTTCATTCTATAAATCTCTTAATTATATTTTTATCATATTAGTTTTATATATTTAGTTAGTTAATTTTAAATATTTTATCATATCAGTTTCAAATTCAAATAAAATCAACGAATAATCTTTTTTCTAGCTTTGACAAAATACAGATTTTTTTTAAATTTTTTTTCCCCATCTCTTTTCTAACTTCATAGCCTCCAACAGTCATAACTGCCAAATTATTAGGACATAAAATTCAAATACTGGACAGAGAATATTTGACTGAACATTAGATTTGAATATCAGGATTCTAAAGCAATATGGGTGTGAATGTAAATAACAAAATCTCTATGCAACCAAAAATGTTTCTTCAATAATAAATAAATAAATGCAATGAAAGTAATTTCAAAAATATAGTTATTTTCATGCATGTTGGCATTTCATTGCATTTTCTTGTTATTAATTCAAAACAATTATTCTAATAGCTATTCTTTTTCAAATCTTTGATGGTATATATTTGTTTAGGAATACAAATTCAAACATTGTAATTTAAGAATTACCTTTTACTTCCCAGTAAGCCAACTACTTATAATATTTTTAAAATCCTACTTTCATTATACAGGTGTAGCATTTGCATGTTACAATAAGTTACATATTTAAGATACACATCAGATTATAGTAGATATGCAATTTGAGTCACAGAATCCAATCATATTGCACCAATAGCAAAATTAATTTTTTTGTAATTAAAAAAAAAGCTATATCTATAAAATAATTCTTGAAATTTAATTTAGAAGGTTTATAAATTATATCTGTCTGCAAACATATATCCTGTATGCATGTAATTGCATTTATTATTATTAGTGATCCATTATTTTGATATTTCACTGTGAGTAATTCAATATAATTGATTTAAAATAAAATATAATTTTCAAAACAATTATTCAGCATATTTTGATTCTCACACTTGTGCTTCAATAGCATTTAAATCATTGGTAAATAAATAAATACAGATTTTGAACAATATAATTTAACTTCCTTTTAATATACTGAAAACTACCTCTTTGACTGGAATAATATTAGTTCATGTTGCATAGTTCTCATTTTTCAAATAAGATTCATTAGCATGGTACAAGACATTCTCACCAATAAGTTCCATTGCAACCAAACACACACATACTTTTTTTTTGTATGGCCTATTTATTTTTAATCTAAACCCCATTGGCATCCTTTTGAATCACTCTGTGTAGTCATATTTTACATACATTTATTTATTCACTTTAGAAATTGAGGCATTTAATGTCATTACAAAACTGAAATTTATTTTTTATTAAAAATTTGAAGCAATGTAAAATTAAGACACACAAAAAAAATCTCACATTCACATTAATAGCAAAAAACGAAAAATATATACTCACTAGATTAGGTCGTTTGGTGAGAGGAACAGCTAAAAGAGCCAAAGTGTGAAGAAAATGGTAATAATTTGCAGTTTTAAAAACATCTTTTAACTCAGCAGGCACATCTGGTTTTGGGTAAAAACCTATAGTAAAAAAAGTACAAAGAAGAAAACTTTAAATATTGTTAGTGGAAAAAATTTTTGGATTACATGTATACTAAAGTCTTATCAGTCTGAAACTCCAGTTAATCAGGAATAAGAAATGGAAACTTTTTTAAATAAAGATATGTATCATAATAAAATAAGCTGAAAGAAAAATGCTATCATTATCAGTTTTTTAAATAAAATCCACTGTTCCTCATGATATAATAATGAAAATATCATATAAGAGTTAAACATTTATATCATTATAGATGTTGGCAAAAGCTTTGACATAGAACTACACTTCAGTTCAACAGATTAAATTTTTATGACTCTGTGAAATTCTCTTTTATTTCAAGATGAAAAGATTTTTAAGTGAGAATTCATTTTTCAAGACACTGAAATAAAAGTTTCAAAGTCCATAGCTGTGATGTCATCAACTTTTGTCTTTCCTCATATTAAATTTATTTATCAGGCATGTTGTGATAGAATATTTCAAGGAAATAATACAAACAATAGAGTTATTAGCAATCCAATGCATGAATTCATGGAAGGAAGTCAAACAATCATACCCTATACCCTACTGTTAAAGAATATGTACCAACCGTAAAAAAAATATTTTTTTAAAAAATCATAGACACAGCATTTGTATTGTCTATAAGAAAAAAAGATTAAAATTTTCTATCTTCAAGTTTTGTCCAAATGTATATCCAATGTCTTTGTTATTTTTCAAATGATTGCATCCTAATTACTTATAACAGGATTTTATTGCAGACTTGACATCACTGTTATTTATCTTTATAATGGGCCACAAATATGATCATGTTACATTGTCACATGAAAATGGATTTCTTTTATGTTATATTAATGCCAGGTGCAAATTTATCAGCTGGCTAGAGAACAACTGCAGATCCAATGTATGGCAGGTACAAATCAGCCCCATCTTGCATAAAAATTATGCTATCCACATATTCACACTATTGGAATGAGCTTATTGCACAAAAGAGATTAATAGCATGTCCCATTGACTATATAGGTCACTCAGCTTGAAAAAGAAAAAGCCAAAGCAAAATGCTGTCATAACCCCATATCACACAATGATCCTTTGAAAATGGAAAGGCAACGGTTGCATTTTGGAACAAATTTTATGGAAAAGTTCAGAGGGTACTCAGGAAATGAAATCAAAGAATTAAAAATATCTTTATTAACGAACTTAACAACTAATCAAAAGCCATTATTTCATATTCAACTAAAAATATAAGTAAACCACATAAAGATTAAATGAATGAAACACAAACTCAATTAAATTAGTGCAGTCACTGAAGTACAAAATATATGCTTCAAATATGACATGTGCACATTGGCACGATTAATTAAAAGCTTAGGTGTAAATCATGGTGTAAATCATTAGGTTTAAAATATTAAAAGTATAAATCATGTTATGGACACAACATGTAGAAACAATTTGACAAAAGACAAGAATTTGAATTTTTATCAAAATTATCTCAGCCTCATATTCTGATTAATATATGAATGGGCTTCGTCTGTCCATAAAATGTTCTATGGCCATTCATTATCCACTTCCTCTTGAGCAAGTTATTGAAAGGCTAAAACTTCCCTTTTTTTGGCAGATCAGCAGAAAAAAAAACTCTTGAACATGCATAATTTTAAATGGATAGTATTGCAGGATGCTTCATAAAATTTTACAAATAATGCTGACAGGAATGTCTAAAGTTCAGAAAATTACTTTATACTTGTATGTTCCCAAATCATTGTTTTACACTTCCTGTAATGATATAACCACATCCTCCCTCTACTAATGTCAAAATAACTGCTCTGCTACATTTCGCATCAGTTCGAATTTATCAATCATCTTCAAACCAAATGCAGTTGTTGGACCAGAGCCATTTCTTAAGTCCTTATTTTTTGGAATTTATTAAATGCAATTACTGCACAGTCACTATTCTTGTTAGAAAACTTCACAAGCAGAGTCCAATACTTCAATGAAAGAGTCATGACAACCTTCTCCAGACATAAACTAACAGGAAGTGCATGTTCTCTGTCTTTTTTTTAATACCAAGTATAATATGTAGTGTGCATATCATGTCTTTAATTAACATCTTAAAATTACCATATCTTTTAAAGTAATAATTTTTTAGCATTTTATGATGAGTATAATGCTATCTATTGGACAACTTTTGAACTTTTTTTTTCTTCTCAAAATAAATTCAATTCCCATTGCATCACACATGCTCAAATGAAATGTCACGTCATTCTGACTGTTCTTTTATTTTTACAGCTATCTGAAAGTATGAATTAAATGATAATCACCTTGTACTTCCCAACATTTACTTTCTGCTTTACTAGTGGCATATGCTCTGTGCCTCATTAAAATTAATCATGGTCTGGATGACTTAATTTCCATCTATAAACTTTATCTATGACTTAATTTCCATTAAAAATCTACCATTTAAAGTAGCATGTCTGATCTTTCAATAAATGGGAGTTTTGTATTTTACCAAGGCTGCATTTCCTCCAAACATTTCTACAATTCTAAATTGTTCACATTATATAAGTTAGTCAGTATATAAAATACAGAAGTCATAAGAATCATTTAGTAACTAGGGTTTAATAAAAAAAAATTTTCATCTGGAGATCAATAAGACATTAATGAAATTACACTTTTGGGGGTCCAAGCAGAAAGCGAACACAATGCAACATTCACTATTTATTCAAAAGTCTAAAGATGGATAAAAAAGTTTTCAGGATTGCCACTGAAATCTGGAAAAAAAATTACCAGAGATTTACCCTATATATATGCAATATAAGAAGATATCGCTAACAGTGCTCATGTGCCAATTATAATGGAATAACAATGCTCCATAGTTTTAATGAATGGAAAAAGAAAGGTACTTCAATAAGTGTAGATTTAAAAAGATGCAGTTTTAAAACAATAAAATTTTTGGACATGCATTCAAATATTTTTGTAGTATTTTTCACAAATATAAAACACTGCTAAAAAGCCTCTTTTTTTCAATTTCAGCAGACCAATAGTAATCAAGAAACTTGTTGACATTTTATTCCTATATCGATATTTATTTTATTCCTATATCGGTAAGGCCTTTTAGGATCATCAATCTCTATCAAAAATAAATGTTTCATGTTTTTGCTTCTTTTGACAATGTTTTTCATTAACTGTTTAAAAATAGAATAAATTTCATATAAAAAAAGAGATTATTGGTTCAGATGTCTAAATTTTTTTTTTAAATGGCTGAAGAATATTAGCAATATAAGAGAAGTTAATATTAGTCAGAATCAATTATCGTAACAAGCATTTATAATATTACCACTTACATTAAGTCCAGGAAAAGGTGTCTTTTTTTTTAATTGAAAAAATCTATGTATTTCTCTATGTTTCCAAAAATGTTTAAAATATGTTCACATATACTGATATTTTCTACATAGTGAAAACAACAA
Source organism: Argiope aurantia (assembly GCA_026543865.1). Taxonomy (NCBI): domain Eukaryota; kingdom Metazoa; phylum Arthropoda; class Arachnida; order Araneae; family Araneidae; genus Argiope; species Argiope aurantia. Next base: position 354,262 of record JAPMOR010115199.1, on the reverse strand, counting down.
AATTTCAAAGAAAATTAAAATAAAATTCAGTCTAATAACTTCCAGGAAATAGGCACATTTAGTTCACCTTCTTTAAACATTCTATGCATTGCTCTTAAAATAACATCTACTTTCCATTCAATAGATTTAAGTTCATAATGGATTATATGTAGTCCAGAAGCATCTAGATCTAAAATTTTATAGTTATTATTACACAGAAATTTAACTTTGACATGTTTTTAAAATTTAAAAGTTACATTTGGTTCATCCATATAAATTTGTAAAAGTAACAGTGTGCCTAAACTTTATATAATTTTTTTTAATTTGTCAAACAATTTTTGAATAGTGGCATGTTTTAAAAATATTGAATTCTAATTGCTTATGGAAACTTTAATGGTTGATTAACACCACTATATTACAATTAGATCAATTTGGTATTTTTGTGAAATGTGGTTCAGAGCTTCATCAAAGCATATCATAAATTTTTAATTGTTTAAAGATTTTTTTAAAGAGATTGTTAAAAAAACAGAGCTCATCTGTAACAAATAATAAACAACATTTTTATATAATATATAACAAATATATAACAACATTTTTTGGCTATTTTACTATCAATGAACATATATGAAAATATTTCCAATATACCATTGAATGCATTAAAGGACAAATGTGATTCAACAAGTCTTAATGCCTATAGAAGTTTTCAAATTTAATTGACTATTCTTGAACTTAAAAGTTTGAAATTGGCTTATTTTCGGAATCAAATTTGATGTTTCCAGACTTGGCATATCTTCTTTTTTATTCCTTTTAAATATGAAGTCCAATATCAGTGATGACTTTTTTGAATCAGCACACAATTTTGCATATTTTGCATATTGATGTGCCAAATATGCACATGTTGTCCCATAATACTTAAGCTTGTTATCTTCTTACAAAGCAAGAAGTGTTTTGCGAAACTTCTCTGAAACATTCAGCAAAGTCAGAATTCATTCATTCAATCTGTAGCTCATTGTTTAAAAAAATTGATTAATCTGCTCTGAATAAGCTTATATCTTCTCAAATAGTAAACAAGATGTTCAATAAACTCATATCCATGTAACTATACACAATGTGATGCTTCCACGGATTGAATGTTGCTATTCCTGCCAGAGAAATTTATTCTATTCTTTCACATAGTTTCAGCAGTCTTGCATATGTTCATTAGCTGTGATTTGGGAATGTCATAGAAAACTAACTGCCTCTCAAAATAAAATTGGACTGATCTATACAGAGAAAAAAAAGGGGAGCGAATAGAAAAAGTGCGAGTTTCTGCGATTACACTATCACAAATGGTGGTGTTTTGTTTCTTGAGATTGTTATTTATTTTTTTTAGATAATTTTTAAAATGTTTGTATTTTTCCAGTTCAACCGGGGCTACAGCAACCCTGTTTTTGGAGTAAGGGTAGTTTTTTTTTTTAAGTTCAAATAAAACTCAAACTTGAAGCAATGGATGAGCAAAATGGGGGGGGGGGAAGAACAACAACAGTTTATGAATGGACCAGGAAAAAAAAATTCAATCATCATATTGATGAAAAATAATTATTTAATGCATCTATGATCATATACTTAAATATGTATCTATGATCTACTGTCTAGATTTCTCAAAATAGTATATATATTCAGTCCAGTTCATAGTATTTAACATTTTGTTTTGAAGCTTCTTAATTACCTGAAAAACTAGAATACAAACACGTAAAATTATATTAGGTATAAGGGGGAAAAAATTGATAAAAATATTTTGTATATGTGAATAAGAAAAATTGATACTAAGTATACAGATTGAAGATATAAAAAAAAGATACAAGAATTATACCATTAAATTAGAAGCAAAAAATATGTAAATCTTTCCAATAAGGTTTTGTTAAAATTACTCTGTCATAAGAAAGCAAATGATATTAGTTGTAGAAATTTTACATTAAAGAGACAGGCATCAATATTATGGGTTTGGTTAAATCTCCTGCATAGGTATATCAATGTGTAAGCGATATTTATAGGAGCAAACACCTAACTCTAGCAGATTACGTCTCCCTTCTTACGTCGTGAAACAACAAGGAAGTAAATTCTTCTACATTTCCTTCCATTCATTTTAACAAAATTTTGATTGGAGCAGCTCCCGTATACGGTCTAGTGGCGCCATTTTTTTTCGCCAAGAAGTCGCCAATAATTCCCATACCGATTCACGTGTTTAGGATGTTGTGATTCTTAACCGGAAGTTTTGAAGCCACGTTAGGCTTATTTCTAAGACTGACAAAATGCACTAGACTATAAGTCAGGGGGTAGCGATGCCCCCTTTTTATTTTAAATAATTCAGATAAATGTTGTGATTATTGACTAATTTTTGAAGCTATGTTAGGTTTCATCCTAGGACTGACAAAATACACGAGCGTAAGTCGGGGGGGGGGGGTATTGAAATATTTATGATAAAGATCCAAATGAAACGATTTGTTTAATTATAAGTATAATGAAGCATGATGAAATGCTCACTTGCTTTTAAGTATAATGAAATGCTCAAAATTAATATTAAATGATGATGACGAAATTGTTTTTTACTCCGATTTTTAAAAATGATTTCTTAATTTTATGCTGAATATGTTCTCATGGAAACATTGATATTTTTTTCATTTTAAAAGCATAGTTTATAAAAGTTAATAGCTGTATATGTGAGCTGCACCTTATAAAAATACTGAATATGTTCTAAGGTTTAAGGTTACAATAAAGAAGAATACAAATACCGATGACGGCAACCAGAAATTACCGTTTATCGCCAAATTTCTCGCCAATTTGGCGGAGACCGTATACGGGAGCTGATTTCAAATAAATGAATTACTTAAAAATTGTGCAACTAAATTGACATACCATGCGATCCGTAAGCACCCATGGCTACAGCGGCAGCTCCAGAAACCCCCGCCAATTTTATAAATAAATGTCCGGCAACTCTTGAAAGATTCATTGTACCAACTGGCAAAACAGGAGTTGTTTGAGTAGATATCGCTTTTCTACTCTGATTTGGTACTACTTTATCCTGAACAAAGTACCACAACTTTAATGGATTTATGTAATCAAGGGACTTTTCGTATCCCATTTCTCAATCAAAACAAAAAAGTTCAGATTTCAAACAATCAACAGAAATTGTACCTAGCGACATATTGCCAGATTGACTCAATTTATATAACGACATTGGAGTTTTCAAATATTCAGTCAAAAACAATTGATTTTGATCTAATTAATTCTATGATGATTCTGCAGAAATTTCTTCGACAAAAATAATAATTGTATAATGCTTTCTAAAACAAATCAATAAGCAAATTTAGCCTAAATTTCATTCTTTAGAAATCCTTATATTGCGTGAGAGACGATTTTGGTTTGCTTTTCCTTCATAAAAAGTTAAGTATCTTCTTTTAATAAAATATTTTGATAAAATCTCGAACATGTATATAATTTAGTTATTATAGTAGTCTCAAAATAGATGCGTAATTTTTAATTAGTATTAATATTGTAATGTCTTTAGATCTTTCATTTTTAATGCTTTAATATCATATTTGGCTCATTATATTTATTTTTAATGACACTAATGTTAATGATATAAAACAAATACTTTTTCATTAAAAACGAAATTCTACCCTTCATGTAAGACAAAAAAAAAAAAAGAGAGAGAGAGAGAAAGAAATAATCCGTATAATCGATGAAATATTCGATAAGATTACATAGGAATTTCGATATTCCTATAAGGATATATCAAACTATATGATTATGAAGGAATTTGCAGAATAGTTTCGGTACATCTGTTTCAAACAATGGTAAACAATTTATTAAGATTCAATTTTGATTTGCATTGATACAGGTATTTCATTAAGTGTGAAAAATAATAACTATAACCTAATGTTTTCTGCGAAAACTTTGTCGAGTAAAAAGGAACGATTAATAATCAAAGGAAAAAAAATACCAAGCCCGCCGGGAAATATTTGTGACGTCAGTGGTTTACTAAATTCCAGAAATTTTTTAGCGATCTGTTGCGCTGCACGACTTGGTGAAGCTGTTAGTTTTATAAAAGTATTTGGAAGACGTTTTATAAATTTAATAGTTTCGCCATGACGAAAGTTTCGAAAACGGTCTGTTGAATGTGATTGTTGTACCAAGGTAAATTTGTTTATATTCTTTGTACTTTTTTTATGTATCATATTAAGTTCCTGGTCTGTTAAAATTCCTTAGATTTTCTAATTTTACTCTCTTTGTGTGAATATGTAAAAATATGTATTAGCATTGATTTATCATATCAAAATATGGAATTGTTTAGTTGAATTTTATAGTTCTGGTTTCGTTATATTGTGAAATGTTTTCTTGCCCTTGTTTAGTATTTTTAAGTATAGGAGAGGGAACAAAGCTTATTTTCACTATACATGAAAGAACCATTTCTGATTCTCTTTATATTTTTATTTTTCAGTTGAACTTTTGAAAATTATTTTGTTATTGCTTTTGTCCAACGAAAATATGAAATCTTCCCGCACTCACTTGGTATCTCGTTCCAAAAGCCCAAAGTGCTCCTATACTCAATCTGGTATGTTATCATTTTCAGCCTAATGTTTGAAATTTACTTATATAAAAGAACTCATTGTATGTATTACCATACTTTTAATTTCTATTTTTCAAATCAATGAAAAAACATAATCCTTTTTCTATTTACAGTTTTGTAATTTTAACGAGTATGATGGTGTATAAACTTTGTGAAGTAGATGAATTAAATTCCTAGAAAGATATCTATATTGAAGAAAAAGTGCCATAATTTAAATTCTCACTTTTCATTGTTTTACTTGAAACCGCATAACATTAACACTTTTGTTGTTGAATATTATGAGTATTAATCTACTTTCACAATTAAGAAAGTTATTGTTAAGAAAAACAAATACTTAGTTTTCGAAGTGTGCCTATAAAATTATGGTAGAATTTTCTTAATGGGATCCAAATTTAGGATGGGAAATTTTATAGTATTTATAGACTTATTTTGAAATTAAGAATTTTCTGAACAGGTTCATATTATTATGGTAAAGTTTTCCAGTTAAAATACTTTTTATAAAAGTAGAATTGTAAAAAAAAGTGTATTTGTGTAACTTATTTAGTATGATTTCATGCCGAAAATATTTTTAGTTTTGAACAATAATATTTTTTAAGGCATAACAAATGGATGAAAGCGATTGGTAACTGCACTTGGCACAATTTTTGGATTTAACACTTATATTCATATTAATTTTAATGTTTCATTGTTTCTAAATCGTGATGTTTATATACTTATAATTGTTGACATATGTAGTTTGTTTTTTAAAATAGGATATTAATAATTAAGAACTTATATTACAAATTAGAATTTTTTTTTAATTTCATATTTTAAAAAGGAGAGTTAATTCTCTCTGTATTAATTATCTTATGATTCATTTTCTATTTGTCAATATTTATTTATAAGTTCCTATTGCGTCATAAATACTGATGAACTGTTTAATTATATATATTAAAATATAATAAAATGCATTAGTTCTCTCTAATTATATAATTGAATAAATATTAAAATGCATTAATTTTCTCTAATTATATAATTGAAGATATTGTGGATCTTTCAGAATTCCTCCCTCTGGTTTAGTCACTCAAGATAGATTGCATTAAATAATAAAAGAAAATTTTGTATTACATTTTAAAAACTTTTTTTATTTAGATTTTTTTCTAAATAGTGAAATTTACACGATTTTTGTTTTTACTCTTGAAAATAAGGGAAAGTCTTTTAAATATTTTGTTTCAAATGCCTTATTTTATTTATTTATTGACAGGTTATCACCAGAATATGTCTGGGAGTGACACTGATGTTTCCACTTCTACAGAAAATTTAACTGTTGAAGAAAAAAAATTTTTATTAAATGGTGTTCGTCAAGAACCACAAGGGGAAGAAACAGTGACAGGTGACGTTGACACCATTTCTTCTAATACTTTAATTATCCATGATAAAATTTCTGGTGATCATAATTCTCCATTTTATGGAAAAATTTATCATCAGGGTAAAGGCATGGATAAACCTGTAATGGATTCTGACTCAATTGAAAAATTCAAAAGGTTGTACGCAGAAAATGAAGGAATACATCATATCACTCCTAGAAGCAGTCCACCAGTTCCATTGTCACCTAAATCTTCTAGTCGACGACCTATGTATTCAGGACTTCAAAAGAGCCCTGTGCATACCCAATGGGAACAATATACTTCAAGTAATGACCATTCGCCTAATAAAAATCAAGGTTTGCCTGCATATTCTTCTGGTCCATATCATTATCTTTCTTCCCCAAATTCCTATCAAGAAGCGCTTCCTGTGCAAGGTATTACTGAAATTCCTAAGGACTATCTAGCTCAATCTGAAGTTTTGAAATATTTAGCAAAAGAATTAAATCACCAAAATGTGTTGACTGAAATAAATAATTATCCACCAGCCCCAGTATATTCCAAGCAAATGTCTGATCATCGTCAAATTAGTAATGTAAGAAGACGTGGCTATGGTGTATTAAATTTAAGATCAAAATCAGCTGATAGATTATCAGTGTCTCGGTCACATCCAGATCTAAGCCACACTAAAAATTTTCATTCTGAAGATAATAGTGCCAAATTATCCCCTGGACAACAGAGGTAATTTTTATTCTTTTTTATGAATGTTTTACAGTAGAGATATTTTAGATTTTAATATGGAAGATTTCTACGATTGTTTCTTATATATATTTCAGCATTGTATGTGGTCATTATGTTAAATATAAGGTTTGTAATATTTTTTAACTGCTGAATTTTTTTATATACATATAAAAAATGACTATTCTGATAAAAAATCAATAAATAAGTACCCAAAATTTTGGCTTCTTGTTCCTTTTTTTAATGTAGCTTTGTTAATTAATATATGACTTGTATTAATGATTAATATTTGAATATGACAGACTTGTGTTCTTGTCCATGCATTCATATTTTTTACTAATTGCAAATTTTCATAGTTAAACATTTTTCAGTATCAAGCAAATAGCTTCTTTTGTAGCTTTACAACCTGTATTTTTTCGTATTTAGGCCTGAGACTCGTGGCAGAGCTATACATGGAGTTGATTCGGAAATGGTTTCTATGCAAACCAATCAAATGATAGAGCTCTTGTCTGCTGAAAATACAGCTTTAAAAACTGAATTAGACTTATATTATAAAAAAGTCTCCAAATTACAAAAGGTAAAAATCAAAATATTAATACATTCATATTGATATGTTGTATATTTATGTGATACTACTTCATAAAAGATAAATTTTAGGATTTTTATTCTAAAAAATAACCACATTTTAACAAATGTGGTAATTTGAGAATTTGTATGTAATCGGGTATTTTTGTGTGTGAGTAATTTGTAATAATTTTGTTTGAAAGAGTAATCGTTGTCAAGTTTTGATATTGACTATGTTCCTAGCATTCATCCCTATAATTGCTCCATGATAAATATGATTTTGTTGTAGTTCTTCTCCCTCCCCCCTTTTTCAAAGGCCTTCTCATAAAAAAAGTATCTTTGTTAAAAAAGAAAAAATACATTTTTACATTGTATAAGAATTTTATATTTGCTGTTGCTAAAAACACTTATTTACATTTTGTTAATTAATGTATGTAATATTCTTTTTTATTTTTAAAATTATTGATTTCGAGCTTTAAGCTCTAGTGGAACATAAATTTATATTACAGGATAAAATAAAATTGGACCCTATTAACATTTTGTTAAATAGGAAATTTAAAGACTAGGTGCATGACTAATTCTGAGTATGATATATAATTTTATTTTAAAATATTAGCTTTGGAAATAATTTTAATTATATTAATTGCATTTAGTTTGAATTGGAGATACAGAAAGTTCATAAAGCATATGAAGATCTGGTGCAGTCATCAGAAAAACGAGAAAGGTTAGAACAATCAATCCGAAATCGCCTAGAAATGGAAATTCGACGTTTACAGGATCATAACAAAGATTTAAGAGGTAATATAAGTTTATTTATATGAAGAATGATACCTTATTGAATTTCAATTATATAAAACTGTAATCCTGGTGCTTTATTATTCTTTATCTGTGCCCCACCAGCTGTGAAATCTCTGAATTCAGAGCTCTGAAATTAATTTTTGAACCTTCTGGGTAATTCAACTATTTTTTTTTTTTAATTTATTGTGGCAGCTTTGGAAATTTGCTTATTTGTTAGATTCTTCTTATACCTAATAGAAAAACAAATCATTAATTTAAAAGCCAGTATATCTGCACATGAATAATTTTATCTTTAAAATGAATGTTATTGTGTTTCAAGTTTTTATAGCTAACATGCTACATTTTTTATTCTTCGACATATCATTTTATAGTCAGAAGTTACTTTGAATCATTTATTGAACTAAATATTTTATTAAAAAAGGGTTTTAGAAAGTTTATTAATGAATTACTTACTATTCTCATTTTTGCAAATATTCAACCCTGGAAATCATTTAACTTCTGAGTTCCATGCATCTCTTAACAGCTGTTAATTTAATTATCTTAAACTCCTGCTTAACCATTTCAATAGTTCACATTTTAGTCTCACTTCTCAAATCTATTATTTGTCTTCTGAACTGTTAAAAATTGCTAGCTTCCTCTTTTATTTTGATTCTCCCTAGTAAATGCAGGACTTGTTTCCTTCATTGGTTTTATAAATAATATCTAAAGATAATAATCATCTGTAATCCTTTAATAATTAAAAATCCATTTTTCAAATAAACAGATTTATAGCTTTTCATCGTGGCTATATTTTCTCCAAGATGACTCAATTGTGATGATATATATATATTGAGAGAGAAAAAAAACTGATAAACAAGCTAAAGACAATTGTTTTTAAAAAATGTAGTTGCAGAAATAAAAAGTAAAAATAAAAACAAATGAAGAAATAGTGCTTAAAAATTATGAAAAAAGCAAAAATACAAGGGAGGCAAATGCACAAAATGTTGCAATTGAAGGAACACTGTAGAAATCAGGATCTGCATTGATTTATTTCCTGATGAGCAGTTATGCTTTGTTTTGTTTCACATTCTGTTTCTGCTTTTTAATATTGATTATATATATATATATATATATATATATATTATTATTATTATTTTACAAAAAAAATTATCATTTCTAAAATACATACTGGCATATTTAAAATTGATGGTTATGAATCCAAAATTCACTTTTCATTTCATAACATTTTTTATGGATTCACTGAATAATGAAATTGAAAAAAACATAAATATTGTAAAAAGTAATGAGTGTCCATATTTTAAAAATTGAATTAATCTGAATGCTTTTTGCATTTTTAGATTTCCTAAACAATGCTTGCCTTTATAAAAATTTTAAAAATTCCTTATGTTTTTAGAGTCTTATTTCTGATATATCTATGCTGGTTGTGGTACATTATATTTTACCTGAATAATATAAAAGTAGTGTAGATGAAATTGTTATGCATAAATCTTAATGGATTAGAAATATTCACTTTTTTTTTTTTAAATGTAGAAAGATAAGATATTGTCAAACTGTTGCTTGAAATGTTTATGCATAGTAAAATCATTTGCAATGATAAGTGATCTCAGAGCTCATTTAAATTTGCTATAATCCTAAAATTCAAGTTTGTGTATTTTGTACAAATTGTAAACTAAATTATTTATTCTATGTATCTTGCTTAAATTTAGATATAATTTCAGTGAAAATTTCCATGTAGATCAAACTGAACTTTTTGTAATTTAAAGTATTGATTTATTCAAATGTTATTCCAGAACATCTTGAATCTGCAAATTCTCACTTCCCAAAAGCAACAGTAAGTAAATATTTTAACATTTATTATAAATTCATAAATGTGCATATTTGCTTTCTTCTTTTGAAATTATCTGAATGTTGATTGTCTGGTCTCTTATTCCAATCTGAATAAAACTTTGCGAATTTTATGGAAAATGTTAATGATAGATTAATATGCTTAGTTATAAATGGTGTGTTAATTCAATGCATTTTGTGTTGGCATGTTAATTTTAACTTTAAAAAATAGGTCTGTTGTTTGAAATATAAAATATAAAACTCTTATTAAAGTCTGTAAGATCTTTAATTTATATTGCATTGTATGAATTTCTCAGTTTAATATCCAATTCTTATGTACTATTTGCTTTATAATATCTAAAAGATTACTCCTTGTTCAATGAATTCTTTTAAATAATGTGCTTGGCTGTTAGTGTATAATTTATATATATGCTTTTTTTATACTTTGTATCAAAATTTAAAATTATCTGTTGCATTTTCTTTTAATGCATTTAAAATACAATTTTTTTTTAGTATATATAAAGTATTAAGTTTATATTTTATTGTGTTTCCAAAAATGTTACCATTATTAAGATATATACTCAGTGATACCAAATAATTTTCTAATTCATAAAGAAATATCTGTTTTTCCCATTTTTAATATTAATGATGAAAGAATATTCTTTCATATATTATAATAGTTCATCAATAGAGAATTTTGGTATTGTTTATTACTTATTATATAATTGAAAAAAACTTCTATTTCGTAATATTATATAATGACATTAATACTCAGTTTTAATGAATAATTAATGTATTCTTATAGTTTTCTGATATTACTGATACAGAACTTAGGAAAGAGCTTAGTAAAAGAGAAGTTCTGATATCTCAACTCTTAACTCAAAGTATGTATTAAGGCTTTTAGTATTGTACTTTATTTTTATTTATTGTTACTCAAATGTTCTAAATCTTCTCAATTAATTTCTTTAGCCAAAGAGTTATTAGCTGAGAAAGATAGACAAGAAATAGAATTACAAGCTCAGAGGGCAACTTTACACGAGCAGAGGAATCACATAGACATTCTAGATAATGCCTTAACAAATGCACAAGCTAATGTTGTGAGATTAGAAGAAGAGGTATAAATTTTCATTATATATTTTTGAAACTTATGCAATTGCTATTTTTGTTCTAAAGGTTATTACTTTAAAAGAATATATTCAATTCAATGATGATGTTATCCTTACAAATAATGATGTTCCTGGTATGATTCCTTAAAGAGGTTGAACAGCTATGCAAAATAACAACAAAGCAGAACAATCTTTTTGCTCAATTGAATCTTGAAGAGGAATAGTAACTGAACATAAAAAAAACATATTTTCAAACACTATTTAATTGAAATGTACATTTAAAAGTATATTCTTAGTTCTCTTTTAAACCAGTAATTCCAGAATTCTTTTTCTTCCATCCTTCATTTGCAAGTTATTTTAAAACAGTACTTCTATGCTAATTGATTGCATTTTAAAGAAAATTTGATTAGTAATTCCAGTTTATGTGTCCACTTAACTAATAATCCATTATTATTTATTTAATATTATCAATTAAATACCGTTTTAAACTGATGCATTATTCAGAATTGAGTTTAAAAGCAAAAAGTAATTAATCTTTTCTATTTTACTGTTATATAAAGAAGTTTAAAATTCTTCATGAGAAATTGCTTATTTCTGATTTTTTTTGTTTTTTGTATGAATTAATTGCATTTCAGTGTTTTCACATTCAAGAAATAAACTATTAAAAGGGTGTATGTTTAAATAAATTGATTGTTTAAATAAAATTTGATTTTGGGCAATTTCTCTCTCTCTCTCTCTCTCTCTCTCTCTCTCTCTCTATATATATATATATATATATATATATATATATATATATATATAGATATATATATATATATATATATATATACATACACGCACACACACTATTCCTTTAGAAATCTAAAATGCAGTTTTCAAACGAAAACATATAATTCCTCAAGAAGTTTAAATTTGTATTCTGTTCATTAATATTGCTTAGTAATGTTTCAATTTTTTTAAATGTGCATTCTGCTACCTTTTGATAAATGTTTATAAATGTTGTATCTTAAATTTTGAAATGCTATCTTCTCTTTCCTCCCCCTAGTGCCGTAAAAAGCAAGTATATGTTGAAAGAGTGGCTCAGCTCCAGAAGGCATTAACAAATCTTCAACAGTCCAGTGAAAAGAGGTTACAAGTAGAAAAGAAATTACGGGCGCAACATGAAAAGGAAATCCAGGCTTTAAGATCTCATCAGGTATAGGCATATTCTGTTTTCATTTTATATGACTGAAAGTGTGCTGTGAATAAGACTCTTTGAGTTATATGTAATCTTTTTTATTAAACATTACATTGCTTAAAAAATGCCATTAACAGTGTTTTAGTATACAATCCTTGAAATAGAAGTATTTGTTGTAAAGAATTTATTTTTATTCATTTAACAAATGTTTAATGTAGTAAATGAATAAAATATAACTTTGTATTCCACATAAATGGTTCTTTAAATTATTATAAATTGATTTTGAATTACCAAATGATAGACCTAATCTATAGTGTAAATTTTTTGTTGCAGGCAGCTTGGAAATTAAGTGGTAAATTTCTTTTAATTGTTTAAACCCCTACAAAGCATGCTAATGTTGATCCTAAAGTGCAGTGTTTTGTTGCATTTAAAGTTTAAAAAAATAGGAAAGAATTTGGACTATGTGCATGTTTAGATATGAACTTCTGTAAATTAAATAACTTTGTATTTTTTAATTTTTTTTATTTACTTTTATAGTTAATTTATTAGGCAACTGTAAGACACTAAAAAAATTAGCTGTTAAATTTATAAAATTTAAGTTCTTAAAATATATTTTATGCTAAATAGTTGTATGTATTGTTTTTCTACTTACGACTATCATTTCCTGTTAAGTTATATCAAGTCTCTTGAATGGTGTTACTTTTGTCATTCTAGCAAGGGAGATCACCATCTACTGTGCCTAAAAATGAAAGTTCAGATAATGTAGAAAGCCTAAAAAAGCAAATTATGGAATACGAAGAAAAAATAATTGGTTTGGAAGCTGAAGTTTCTAAGGTATTTTTTCACTTTTGAAAAAAATTTATCAAATAAGTTAAACTGTTTTTTTGTTTGCTTTGTTATAAATGTAAAGGAAAATAAGTAAAGTTAATGATTGTTTATAATTTATTAACTTTTTTATCATAAAATTTTGTGCACTTAACAGCTAAATGAAAATTACTGAAACACTAATTTATAATTCCAGTTATCAAAATAATCGTTTTATTTTCAGTGGGAGCAACGGTATATAGCAGAAAGTACAATGAGACAAATTGCAGTTGATGCAGCTTCAGTGCCAAAGTATGTATATATTACATTAATAGTTTTTAAAATTTGAAATTATAGAAAAAAAGACATGAAAAATATTATAAATAAGAAATAAAGACAACAAATAATTGTTTATTGTGAAATATGTATCATATAGTTGACAGTGTATTCTTGCTCTAATTATTACTTTGCATTTATTACTTCAGAGATGCAAAAATTGCTGCTTTAGAAAAAACTTCACAAGAAAGTGAAAAATTAATAGCTCAAGCTCGTACTGAAAAGTTAAAACAGATGGATGAACTTTATGCTGCAAACAGAAAATGCATGGAATTGGAAAGCAGGTTGGTTTTAGTTTCATTCTTAAATATTAATATTTAAATTTCTATAAATAATGAGCCATTAATCAATCATACTGTGTGCTATACCTTTAGTTCTTAAATTAATTGCATTTCAGCTGTTTTTGTTTTAGTGAAAATGTATCTTTCAACATGAAAAAAAGATATAAACATCTTTAGAAAATTAGAAATTTTTGTTTAATCATTTAAAATAAGTATGAGTTTTTATTGTTTAAATTTAATAACTCATAATATATCAATAATAAAAATATGTGTCTTTGCATTGGCTCTCTACAGGCCAGGCTTTCTGATCCACTGCTACCAAATTTTGTACATATATACCTTGGAAAGTAAAAATGTGCCTCTCAGAAAAAAAAATTAAAAAAAAAATTAGTTTATCAAAAATGAAGCAAAACACTAATGTTTTTTCACAGTAACATGTGAAAATGCTAAATTTTTATTTAAGAAATTTAATTGAATAAGTTTTTAAGGCATTGCATAAAAAAAAAATGTAGTGCACATGAGGTATGAGGTTGGAACAACTTTATTTTCCATACTCATATTTTTAAAGAACATACTTTATTTCTACAAAAAGTTTTTTTTAAATTATTTTTATTATTTATTAATCAAAGCTTAATCTCTTTCATTTTAAATAAAAGTTCAAATTTTAGTGAATTGACAGAAAATTAGAGCAATACAAAATGGAATGAACTGAACAGTGCAAGGCTTCTATAACATTACAAGTTAAATTACTGTCAAATTTTGATGTTTAAATATTTTGCTGAAGATACTTTTTAGAGTCCAAGTTATATAAAATGTTAATTGAAAATTAAAAGAAAGCATCATTTCTAGTGAACCAGCTCATAATCAGAGGTGGTTAGTTAATAGTCCTAGTTACCAAAATGAAATTAATAACATTATTAAATGCATATAATATCAAATACTTTTAAATTTTAATATCTAATACACATAATAAATGAGTATTAGTTTTTGTTTAAAATTTAAAATAGAGCTTCATTATATAATCATACTTTCTTGTATATATAATTTCTTGGAAATTGCTAAAAATTAAATGAATGCTTTTCAGATCTTAGCTATGTACTTTTTAGTATTTCAAGTATGTAAATAAATATTTTTTTAATTAATCGAATCTATATACAACATTTAAATTAATTTATCTTAAGAAATGTTAAATTTAAAAGTTATTTCTTAAGACTAACATCTGAGAAATAATAATAAAAAAAATTAAAACATGTTATATATTTTTAAAAATTATGTTTATTGGTATTTAAGAATTTTAATTTTTACTTCAGAATCAAAGATATGGAAGCCAAATTAGCTGAAAAGGATGCTATGATCAAAGTACTACAGCAACATTCCCAAGATAAGGATGCTGTATTTCAAAATTGTGTCTTAGGTCGACCACCAAGACATGCTCGTTCTGCAAGTACTGTTGGTTTAACCACCAGTACTTGTCATACAACTACCACAACAGGTGTTTCCTCTCTGGGAAGGGTTTCTCCATCTCCGACTAATACATTGCATCGAAGAACTGGAAGTAAGTTCTAGATGCTTGTGCTTGATTCTTGCAGATGAGTGTACTGTAATTAGCATATTATAGATTAATTGGAATTTATGTGTTTATTGTCTTGAAATGTAGTTAGCATCCCATTAGGATTTTGAAATGTGTATTTTTATTCAATTGTTTTTATGTATGTGAAATAAAATTTTTAAATCCTTTTGGAGCATTTAATTAGATCAATTAATTGTGCAGTTAATGACAAGACTTTTTGGTCAAGTATACTTTCAACAAACATTAAAATGCAATTTATTACAAATGTGTCACATTATTTTATCTATTACTAAATTTTTTGAAATGTTTCAAAAATCATTCAATGAGCGATGATAGAAATGTACATCTTAGAATTGGACGTAGTGTTGTTTAACTGTCCTAACATTGTAACCTTTGGGGATTCGTCTTTCTCTTAATAACATTTCAACATGCCTAATTTTTAAAAGTCGCAATTTACCACAGGGACTAGATATTACCAGACTTTCTACCCAAACTTTTCAACCGAAGTCTTGTTTTGTGTGCCTTTTAAAATGCTTTGTTTTATGGGAAATGTCTGCTTAAAGCTCCATTTCCTTCATTTTTCAAAGTTATGCATGAACTTCTAATGTTCTTTTTCGATTTTTTTATTTTTTTTATTTCGTATATATAACTGTTTAATGCCAGGAAAAAAAAGTCAGGAAAAGTAGCTGTTAATGGGACAATGTGAATTTTGCTTTCACTGAGTGTTTTTGTATCATTGATAGTTTTCTTTTTTGATGAAAGAATATATTCTTATCTGTGATGAATGATGTCACTATGGCTGGGCATAACATTGCATGTTAAACCAATACACCATCGGTATTTCATGTTGAATTTTCAATTTATCCACAAAAACATACTGTTCTGTGTACTTCAGTGTTGGAGGAAATTTCTCTTTGATGTACTTAGTAATAATAGTTGCTGTTTGAGCAAAAAATACCAATATTGGAAATCATGAACTTTAATTCTCTTCTATAAAAACTGCATTTGTTGATTAGTAATAGTATACAAAGCTAGAGAAACTTATTTAATGTATAAATTTTTATTAATTAAAAGGTAATTATTTATTTCAGGTGCTTCAGGAAGTCTTCTTAGTATATCAAGTGAATCCTCAAGTACTGCTCTACCATCACAATCTTCTCCTGTAACAGAATCTGTTACAGTTACCAAGAAGAGCCTTGATGAACAACTAAAAGAGCTGGACTCTCGTCTCTCCAGTAAGGTAAATTTTATTTTTAGCATGTTATCTACTAACACTTCTAACATTTTAGATTCACATGCACTATTTAGGGTGATTACTTGTCATTCTACTTGTAAAAGGGGCAGGCATGACAGTTTTAATTTTTATTCAGTGTAATTGTCACATAATGAAACAGTGATACTATCTATTATAATTATGCATAAGTGTCATTGCTTTCTTATTCTCTGTCGCATTTCCTTCTGGTAATTTTGGAGTAATATATTGAATTCAGAAATAAAAATTCTATATGTGATTCTTTTATTATTATTAATATTTTGCATTTGTGAAAATTTAATCTTATTTTTGTCAAATAGTTTTTTAGATGATTATAGGAAAGCTATCAATTGCTTTTAATTTTAATGTCTACTAGTTGTGAAATTGGTGTTAAATGCACTGACAGAAATCAATAGAGGGTTATACTTGAGTTAAAAATACATTATACTTGTTTTGAAATAAGAAATTGAAGTGATTTAATGTTTAAACTGGGCTTAGAAATATAGTAAGAAATAGTATTAGTTAATATTTATTCAGAGATTTCACAAGTATATTTATTTAATCACATAGTATATTTGCATTTTAGTTATATTTACAGAACATTTCTGGGATCTATTAGTTAGTGTAATACTAAATATTGTGTATTAAGAGTAATTTGAACTTCTGATACGTTATTTTTTAGAACCAGCCTTTAAATTTTATTTGGGAAAACTTCAATTTATTTATATTAAAACATATTAGCATGTGTTTTAACAACTACATGCTCATCTGAGATACTAAGATAATTGCATCATTATTATCATTAAAGACAATGCTAAAATTTATAATCTTGTCTATTTTTTTGATACTTTGAATGTAGTGTCATAGATTATGAAGTATTATTTCTTCAACCTGTACATTTATTAATTATAGCATGAAAATTCTAATTTTAATTACTTGAAAGTAATATAATTCATTTACAGTAATATTAACACAAACATAAATTTTTAATACACCTTATTTGCATGCTAGCATTAAATATTCTTAATCATAAATATCACTTTGTAGACCAAAATCTCTCCTAATTATTGACAATGGATACAATTTGTCTTGCAAGTGAATTAAAAGATGTAGAAAAATATTTCCTATATAATTGGTACAATTTGCTACATAAGTTTCTTGATAATTTCTTCTTTCATTTATTCACTATAATTTAGTAACAGAAAATATGCATTGAAAAGACAGGGTTAAGAAAAGTACTCAAGATATTTCTAGATTTGCATCCTCCTCTCAGAGGATGAATTTTGACTTTATAATTAATTATATTGTTCCGATATCAGCACATAATTGTAAAATTCTTCGCAACATATTGCTATACCTAAGTTCAAATGGCATCTTACATTTCAATATTAAATTTTCTATGAAGTTTAAAATTTAGTTTATGTATTATTAGTATTTTTTTTCCATCAAATGTTAAATCTTCATGGAGTGGAGATTTTATTGGGAATTTTTAATTAGAGTAAAAGATTGATTAACATTATGTTAATGCAAGAAAATTTTGTTTCAAAATATGACAATAAATTACAAAAAGTATATATCAAGTCACTTATCAATATAGTATTTTATAAAAGCCAGTATTTAAAGTAATATTTAACTTTTGAAATATTGTGAGTAATTTTTATTTTTTGCGGTTGTATTCAATGCATAATTCTTGGTTTAAAACAATACTTTTGGCTATTACATTCTCACTTAGGATTTTTTTTTAATTATGATATTGAAACATACACTCATTTTATCTTAATTTTATCTGTACATTAAGGTCTTTTTACTCAAACTTGGCTATTTAATATGTCAGCAAAGAGTCTATTTAGCATTGTAGAATTCTCAAAGACAAAAATTTGAAGAATTTTAATTGTTAATTCAGGCAGATGTGATTATTTACAAAATAATTATATTTTTTTCATTTGACTTATATGATTTCATATAAGATGTTTTCTGTTATTAAGTATAAGATAATTCTGATATGAATTATATTCTTATTTTGATTGTTGTTGCAGGACTCGATCATAAGCGCTCTACGAGCAGAGAGAGAAAGGCATCCAAGTCACTTCTGGAGAGTATGAAAGAAATTATATGTAATTAAGAGCATCCTAGTCATTATTTTAGGAAACAAACCTTCCCCAACTTATCTTAAGGAATGTAATAAGTGCCTTGTTAAGCTGCTGGAACAGCTGAACAAAAAATCCTGTATTGTTCAAGTTTTTTTGTTATGTATAATGCTTATGCCAATTTTCTTTGTTATTTCTTAAAATGTGTTTTATTTCAAATTCCCATCTGAGAGCATGGATTGTTCCCTTTGGATTTTCTTTATATATATATATATATTAATCTTGCTTTATCTCTAATGAGATAGCATAATATGAATGAACCGGTGATGGGAAGGAAGTATCTTGCTGGTCAAGATACTTATTTCTTCCTACTATTTTGAAAAAGAAAAAATAACTGGAACTAACTGCTTTTATCTTTTTATTGAATCAACTAGATCTGTAGATACTTTCCTCCTTATGCTTTTTATACATTTTATATAAACTGGTAACATTGCCACTATCTCTTTGACTGTCACTTTGTATATAATCAAATAATGTGCCACATTTCAAGGAATTAAAAACATTTTATCTGAAATGTATCCTCTCTTTAAAAAAAAAAAAAATCATACACTATTCCATCAAAGTTTTATTAGTGCAACTCATTTCCTCTGCATTTTAATTTCACTGAATAGTTTTTTGTATAAAAACAAAAGTTGTATCAGGAAATTGAAGTTTTTAGATAAATATAATTGTGCTTTATGTTGAATAGCAAGATAGTTGAGCATTATCCCACTACATGTTTGCAGCATATATTAAAAAATGCTTAGTATTATTCAAAATCTTTTTCAAATTAAATTTTGATTAAAATTATTGTGCCAATTCGGGAATTTTTAAAAAGAATTCATTTTTTGTTTTTGTTTTTTCTTAAAAGTTTGAGGTAAAAAAACTTACTCCTTTTGCAAATTTTTTATTAAATAAAACAATGAAATTTCAGTATTTAATCTTAAACAATCCCCCTTCTTTTTTCTAGTAATAGTATTACGGATTTAAAATATTTTTTCATGCAGTACATTTTGTGCTGCAAGAAATTGTTGACTTAAACACTTCCATGTAGAATTGTTTTTTATGCATCTTTAAATTTATAGGGACATTTTTTACTACCACTAGAACATGTCAAGGATTTTTATTATTTATTTAAATAGAAAAAGTTCCATTAAATCACATACACAATAAATTAATGTATTAAATTTTATGCAAATCTGGATTGCCATTTTGCATAAAAGTAATTTTTATATCTTTTATTTTTATACATTTGTTTTTAATTTAATTTTGACAACTAGTATTGTTGATATACTTGGCATTGCTTGGATTGAAAATGTTTTCATATCTTTTATTATTTAAAAAGCACTATTAAATTAATTATTGTATAACTTTCATGGAAACTTTATCTGTACTTCAATATCAGTGAGCTAAAATTAAAGTGTATTTAGCATAAAAACTATTGTATATTAACTGTTGGTTATTTATCTAGTGTAAGGCATATGCGAGATAGGTAAAATTTATTAAATAAAAGCTCTCAATGGAATACTAACTAACTAAAATTATCCTACACAAAACTTTTATCACTTATACTTTTATGTTTAAAAAAATTGAAAATATCATTTTCCATCAAACAATTTTTAAAAACTATCAAAAGCTGATTTTTCTATTTGATATTAACTGTTAATGAATGAGACAAAATTTAACTGTACATGGATGTAGTAAAACCTTATTTTGCCAATATATGGACAGAAAGAAAGAAAAAAAAAATGTTGTGGAATATCAATTCTATTTTTATTCGATAGGAACAAAACATTTAAAGAAAAGTTTCTGCAAAATGGGAAATATAATTTTTAAGCAATGAAATAACTTTTTGATTAATTGACATGGAATTTTCACTAAAACTGTCTTTGTTCATTATGATATTTTTACGACACAACTAACTTGAAACGAACTGTATAGTGTTTCAGATTATTTTTGCTTCCAAATTTATTATTGGCTTCTCCCATTTATATAAAATTTTAATTGTATAAAGTGTAAACATGGTTTTTTTTCTAAAAATTTCAACATTTACAGAATCTTAATTTTTTTCATTCTTGAGATTTATTAACCCTATAATTAATCATAAAATAGATAGATTAATTCTATATTATTATTATTCTATTTAATATCTTGATCGCTTTTTGTATAAATTTAATCATTTTATGAAGTTTGGCTTTTTTTTAAAAAAATCTAAGCTTGTGTCATCGGGGTAGTCTTATGACCTGGAATAGTTGGGGCAGTTTATTCTAAAAATTGTTTGTAATGGAGACAAACGGTAAACATAGTAACTGCAAAATTAAAGAAAATAGTTTGCTTCTGCTTTCTATGAAAAATATATAACAAGAACCAGCTCACATTAATGCTATTGATTTTCAGTTTAAATAAACCTTTTTATTTTTTCATGTACGAAGTATACAAAGAAAAAAATATAATCCTCAAATAAATTTTATTTCAAGATTTTGACGAAGAAGTTTCATATTTGAGTCTGAAAAACATTTTTGGAATTTTGTTAGTCTGCCTGTGAACATTTTATTTCAAACACATCTTAAACTAGATGGATGAAATTTTGCTAGTGGTCTGTATACCAAATTCGTAGAATTCTATCAAATTTTCTACAAAATTCATTCTAGGAAATCTTTTTTTGTCTGAGAATAGATTGATAACATCTGGGATGCTGAATTAGTATTGAGAGAATAGATAAATATTAATTTTTGGGCTATGAATTCAATGCTTGTTAGTCTGTGCATTCGTTTACATGTAAACGTTATAACTCAAAAGCAACAACTTAGATGAATGAAATTTGATTATGGTCTTTTTTACTAAAATTAGATGAATGAATGAAATTTGATTATGGTCTTTTTTACTAAAATTGTAGTTAGTTTTGTTTTTATTTGGTCAAAAAAAAAACGTACTTAAAATGCACATTTGTTTTCTTTTCTATGCTACAAAAAACAGAATGTGCAGGTTTCTGAACACTCGTGTCATTTATAAGGCAGGAGGAGAATTCCACTTTTTCAAGTAGTATGCGAGTTAATTTCAGAAGACCGATCTAGCTAAGTCAATCCAGTTTATTCTTCGAACGTCATACTACGAGTTAAAAGCAGGAATTTTGTGTTGATAATATGCCATATTATTTTAAACTAGATATAAAGTATTGCATGATGAATAAATTCAGAGAAAAGTCCATTAGGATGAGCACACATCTATTATATTGTATACGTTGATTAGCATGTTAGAAAAAAAGGAAAAATATTTACTAAAATTACGCTTAGGTTTCATTATCTGAACCAATTGATTAAAAAAAATTGTTTTGTTTTCTAAACAATCAAAATTAGTTTTACACTAAATTTTCGAAAGAAATTTAGTAATTAAGAGTATTAATACCTTTTTGAATGCTATTTAATGTACTGTATAATACATAAGAGAAAGTAAGTAAAACAAAATCATTCTAAAAATTTTAGATACTTCTGGAAAAATTAAGGGAAATTTTTTTTTTTTTTGAACCTGGAAATAAGAAGGAAAATTAAACAGCAAAAATGTTGTTCATATCTGAAAATCGTGGTGAGATGTGTACTTAAAAAAATGTTATGTGAGGAATCTAGGTATGAATTTCTCGCTAGAATGTATGTCCTACACAAAGAAAAGACAAATCAGTTATAGTTTCAAAACCTATGTAGAATACACAAAGAATTTTAAAAATAGTTATAATTTTCAAAATCTGTCTATAAATACATTGTAAACGTTCTCTGCTTAACATCATTTCATACAAAAAAAATTAATTAGCAATGATTACTTTTAAAACTGATCCGGGATAAATGTTGATAATTCTTTATTATGTGTGATACATTCTAGTTATAATAGCTGCACATACTTATGAGTAATTTAAAACATACAAAATGTATGTAAAGAATTTCAAATCTGTTTGATAAATATGTTTACAAACATCTCAACTTAAATAAAATTTTCTTTTTGAATCGTATTTAATTTCGATTACCTTAATTATGAAAACCAATGTTATTTATTTTATAAATATTTTATTTGGGAAAATGTTAAGTTATTCTTCTGAAAAGGATTTCCATTTATTTACTTGTATTTTTAAATTGTGGTAATGTATCATTTCAATCAATGACTTCATATTACTTTCGTTTACATATACTTGAAAACTAACACTGTATATTATTATTCAACTAGAAATAATAAAAATAAATTTTTGCTTAATATTTATTTGCATAGATTATAAAATAATTACTCAAGAGTGAAGTCACCCAGAAAACTTTCTGAAGTTTGAAGAAAATGGCTAGAAATTCTGCCAAACCATTTCATTTATATAAAGTTGTAGCATGTAGCTGTGAATGATATATGTCAAATGTACCATGTAAATGTGGAATTAAAATATTGTTTTTATGTTAAGGCCCAGATTTATATTGCTAAAGGTTTCTGCTTAAAATCTGGGGGGAGGGGATTAAGGATGTGAAGTTGAACTGATCTAAAATAGAGGGTGTAATGATTATTGATAATTTCACTTATAAACTGGTTCAACTTTTTCTGAAATGAAATATCACTCACTATGCATGGAGTTATTGGAAAAAACAATCCAGAACTTGGAAGAAATGGCAAACTCAACATGCATTGTGATAAATCAATTATTAACAGGCCATGTAAAATCAGGAATAATAATTCATTACAATATCAATAAAAAAAACTATAGATGCTCTTGGTCATCTTTTGCATGCATATAGTGGATAGTTATATTTTTAACTTAAAAGAATGCAATTTATTATTAAAAGTTTGAACATCAATTTAAAAAAAGTCTGACACCAAATAATGTTAAGAATTTTGAATAGCATGATGGGTTTTATAGATATTACCTAGATTATTTCAATATAACCTTTTTGCTCTATTAAAGTAATATTGCAGTTTGCATTTAAAAATGTCATACTTAATCCTGTATGAAACTGAAATATATTTAAAAGCATTTTTCTCACAATTTTAGATGAATAATCTTTGTTAGGAAGATAGATAGTTTTTATATTTTTATAAGATATTTCTAGCTGAAAATTGTATTCAATATATTTTCAGTTTTAAGATGGTTTTGCAAATGGTAAAGTATCTCTTTCCAATTAAAAAATTTAATATATCTATTTTTATTTATAATTTTGTCTATGTTATAATGATGACTTTGTGATTGTGTTCAATTTAAAATTCCATAACAAAATAAGCAATGGTTATAGATTTCTGAGGAAACCAAAGTGAAATCAATTAGGGATTCATTGCCATGGAATGAGAAATGCATTGAAGCTGATGTGTTCATCATGATGAAATTTGATTTTTGGTGCCAGTTCTCAAAGGAGTTGATAAACGATGTAGAGCATTGACTTTCCCACAGAGGGCGGATAGAATCTCCAAAAAATAAAGGCTGGAGATTGAGGTAATCAAACAAAGATTTTGCATCGACAATTTTAAATCAAAGAGGTACGTGTGTACGTATTAAAAATAGTAAAATTCAAAGTAGAGGTTTGAATTTCAACTGCTAAGATTTCGGTGTTTGCATTAGTAATTGATGAAGGAGTAGGAAGAATTCTTCCCGAACCGTTTGAGGGAATGGCGATAATAATCAGATCGTCTCCTCATCGATCTGAGCGGTGAATACAGAAAATAATTATGGAATAGATCTTGTAAGAATTCACTGTAAGAAAATCATTAAAAGAAAAAAACGTATGAAAAAATTCGAATTAAAAAATCATCATGTTAGAGGTCGTTGAAAAAAAGAAAGAATAAAAGAATGACCAAAATTGGGAATGGTGTGAAACATTAAAAAAGAAGAGATGGTAATTGACCAAAAAACAAAAGAAGATAAAAAAAAACAAAGAAGAAATAGTGATCAAGATATCTTCTGAGAAAATTGAGAATAATCAATTGTTGTTTGAAAAAATCATAGGAATTGAAATGTCCTTTGTAAACCTTTTAGGGAGTTTTTATTTTTCTATTCGAAGAATCATCACGACCAATTTTTATTATAGTAAGAAAACTCTTAGAACTGTCTATTTTGTTTTTGAAAAGTTTCCAGTAATCAACAGCAGTTTAACAGATTTACTCTCTAGTCTTTCGATAAATTTCTTTAAAAGAATATCGAATTTCTCGATTGCATTCACTTTATTTCTAATAGAATCTCATGTTCTTTAATATAAATAGGGCAAGTTGTTGAAGTATCCTTATGAGATCCGCTGCAATTTATTCATTTTTCAGAATTAACACACAGGCTGGAATAAGAAATTGTACAATTTCCGCAGATTATATTCTTGGGACAGAATCTAATAAAATGATCGTATTCAAATCATTTCTTACATTATCTCAGTTTATCAATAAGAATTGGGATTCCAGTATAGGTAAACCAAAACAATGCTTAAAGTAAAGAATTGGTGAGGAGTCAATTGTTAGAATTTTTTTTTGATGGAACTATTTTCATATCCACTTCAATATCATTCGATTTAGATAGTTCTGAATCCAATTCTTCTATTTCTGTCTACAGCAGTATGTCAAAAATCAGAAACCTTCTTCAATATCTTCAATGATTACAGATGATTTAACTTTTATTTCTTTAAATAGTTTCAATTGATAGCAGTTGGATAGTGCATGATAGATCGTAGTGAATAACAACTTTCCTTATTTCTTCATAAAACTCATGTTAGAAATTTCATCGAATTATTTAACATTTTCTTTAATTTCTCTATGAATTTTTAAAGGACTAGCTTTAGGAATGCGCGACATAGTTGCATCGTTTTCAGTACGAATATTAATTTCATGAAAAGAAAAAATGAAGAAAATGTAAATTTGTATAGCGACTTTTAGATCTGACTGAGACAAATTTGTCTGCTTGAACCATAGAGCTGATATAACCATAGAGCTCTATGGCTTGAACTTTCCACGCTCACACTCAAGTCGATCATTGCTTGGTCAGATCGTATTGGAATACGGCTGAACAAGTCAACTCCACATACTATCGAAGCGATAATTCGAAAAGAATTACTGGCAAAGCCTGTATTACAGTAAACCAATAAATATACTTTTCAACTTCAACTTTAACTTCGTTACACAGCACAAGTTTACAGAGTTGGAGTCCTGTGTCTTCTCCTGCTTTGTAAAATTGTTATAAGAATTTCAGTTAAAAAAATTTTTTTTAATCGGATTTATTGCTAGTAATGGCGCAAACAACTGATCCGTTACTTTCTAATATAAAAAGCATACCTAAAGATGCTCAGATTATAGATGCGATAGTTAAAGATGAAGGAATTACTGATTATGAAGATAGAATTATAAATCGGTTGTTGGAATTCGTTAATAGTAAGTAGCGTTTCTATTTTTTCACATTCATTTTAATTAATTATTAAAATAAAAGTTATCTTCAATTTTTGGTTTTGAATAAGTAATTATAGGCACTCTTTATGGAAATTTACAACTGAATTTGAAAAAGGCATTCAATAAATAATTAATTCGTTGTTAATTTTTAATGTAATGTGAAGAAATATTTTTAGAATTATCAGACGAACAAGTAGTATGTACCGATTGCATTTTTAAGTATCAAATTCATCAAAAGTTTTGTCACAACTTACGTCGAATTTTGTGTACAGCCTATAAATGGCATTTTTATTTTTCTTGATTCTAAAGTTCCATTCAGCATTGAAAAATGGGAATTTCCATTGGGCCTATGTACTAATACTCAAAATTGTGTTTCAGTCTATATTCCCTCTATTTTGTCATCATTGATGAAAAGCAAAATTCACCATAAAATAATTTCAAATCTGCTGTCATTTCAAAATAATATTTTATAAAACTTTTATTCCATTAAATAATGAATAATGTTAGTTCTTTAATATTTAAAAATGAAGAGTCAATTACAATATTTCTGTAATCTACAAAATAATGTTTGATTCTTTGAATTATTTATACACTAAGAAATATCTTAAAGGTATTTTGAAATATAGAAGTATTCATAAATTCAAAAAGACCTTACATACCCACACCCATATTATATACAAATTTGAAAAATTTTAATTGTAGGAATTTATGTAATTATGTTTTACACAACATTTTTTTTTTTTTTTCTTTTAAGAATATGCTGGTAATATAATTGATGATGCTCAGCGTTTGGCCAACCATTCAAATAATAAGAAAACGATTGATGTACAAGATGTAGCTCTTGCAATAAGCCAACAAAGTAATAAAAATTTCATCACTACCCCTGATAAAGAAGTAAGTTTAAATATTTCCAATTTTACTAAAATTTTGATTATTTTTTGCTACTGATTCTGTAAAACAGATTAAATCTAGTATTATTAAAAAAATATTTGGTTGTTGATTTATCTCTTTTTCATAATAAATTATTATATTTTAGCGGACTTCTTATAAATGAATATTAGATTCAAATAAATAGAATTTTATGTATAATTTTTAAAAATAAGAATACTTAAAAGTCCTTGGTAATATTAAATTTATGTAAATGAACATAATTTATATAATGAATATTAGCATGTTGAAGAACAATGATGCTGGTCTGTATTATATCGAATTATTGCTTAATTAACATTTGCCTGAGGCAAACTTTTGGCTTAACTACCTGCCATTTTTAAATGTATTTAATAGACTAACATCTTTAGGGATTTATTGCTGTTTGCAGTAAACATGGAGTTTTTGTCAATTTTTTTAGTGATTAATTGCTGGCATGCATTTAATATTCAAATCCATTGAATTATTGGAAGTATGTCACCTTTTAGTGGTTTAAATATTAATTTTTGATACGATATTGGAAATAATTTATCTAGTATCATCTCTCCTTGTTTGTTTTGTGTTAAAAGAATGGGATGGTCCCCATATTGATAAATGAATTTACAGTTTTCCTTGGTGGTATATAAATAATGCAGACTGTTTATAGTTCCACTATCTATGATACAGTGCAGAGATTTGCTATGTTTTTGTAATGGATCTATTTTGCATACTTCCATGGATTTGCATTATCTATAAGAATCTGTTCATTCTGCATTTTGAATATCTTACTAATATAACAGTATTTCATCTATTGTTATCTTCTTCTTTAACTAAATAAAAAATATTGAATTAAAACAAATTGCTCTATAGGTAGTAAGGATATGCATTTGTTTTTGTATTATGGTTAAATATGATTTCAATTATGGAAAATTAAATATAAATTCTGATGTTTACAAGAAGATATTGGTTAATATTTGCTTTTTGACACAATCATAAAAAAACCCAGCAATTTTCTATGCTAAGAAATAAGATGGTTACTATTGTAAACAATCTATTGGGCTTGATAATTTCAATTTTAGCAATAATGATAATGTTTATTATGTTTATATAAGTCTTTGACAATGTGGCTTGATAAAAAAAAAAAAGATTTTAAGAAACATTTTTTTAAAACAACATTTATTGTAGCAAAATTAATTTGAAGCCTTAAAAATTTTATTTTGGGACTTTTTGTGTATTAATTTGGCTGGTTAAGATTATGTAAAATCAATATAAATTTAAATATAAAATTATTGCTGGTTAAGTTTGTATAAAATTACTATTAATCTTCTGTTTGTTCAATTATTTTTATATGTTTCAGCTTACAACAATCATGGCAAAAAGCAAAAATACTATGCCTTTACCTCAAATTAAATCCAGTTCTGGAATGCGTTTGCCACCAGATAGATATAGCTTAATTGCTTGTAACTATCGTTTAAAATCACCATCAAAGAAAGTAAGTAATAAGATTGTATTTTTTATAATTATGCATAGTAAAGAAATTTAATGATATAATTAGCTTGTTCTATTTATCTTTCAGTTCTATTCAGTAAAATTTAAAATTGGAGATCTATTGTGATATATTTCTACATTTTTTTTTATTTTCAACAAACTTTTTAATTGATATTTTTTAAGAATTCATGTTTCAGCTTCTTGATGTGTTATAGAATAAATTTCCGTTTTTTTTAATCAGATTTCAAATTTTTAATTAAATTCTAGAAAATTTTCCTGAATTTTCAAGTATATTATAAATTACCCAATTTTTAAAACATATTACTTTCTTATGGTTTTTATTGTATATGATTTAACCCTCCGAGCACCCAATTATTCTAAGCGTAGAATCTCAAAAATTTATCTCTATCCAACAAGAGTCCTTTCAAAAAATATCAGTGTACACATGAGAAGTGTTTCGAAAAAGAACTATGCGAAATTATCTCCCCTCCCCCCTTCCCATCTGCTTCAGGTTCATTTACTTCTTGGAAAATAGAATCTCCCCTACTTCTTATCATTGGGTGGTCTCTTTGCTCCCCCCCCCCCTCCTTTTCTTTTCATTCATTAGCAAATTGAGGTTTTCAAACTAAACCCTCTAACTCCAAATTCGAATTTCTATATTTCATTACTTCTCCCTCAGAGAAAAGAAAAATGTGCTAAAAGATATTTTTTGTGGTTTTAATTCTGTTAACTAATCTTTTAAAGTTTTCCTATAGTTAAAATGATTATAACACATCTTCCTTTATTTCAATATTTTTTTACTAGAAACCTCAGCATTACAAATTTTTTTTCATTAGTATTTTATAATAATTATAATTTGAAATGATTTTTCTGAAACATAAATGTATCGAACTGATGTTATAAATATACATCTTTCCTACAATATTTACAAATTAATATGCATTTGAAAAAATTCATTTGAGTATAATGAATTTTTTACTCTTAATTGCTTTATTTTTTCCCTGGAAATTTAATTTAAGGTAACTTTTGCGTTGAAATAAAAGGATAGAAAGTTAAAATTTTAAATTTCCATATAACTGAAAGTTAAAAAGTCCATTATTTAAGGAGGGAAAAAAAAAGTAATATTTTTAATGACTTGCAAGAATGGATATAATCTTGTAATTCTTTGACAAGCTTATATAAACATACTCGTACATTTGGAATGCAATGATTTGTATATAGGCTTCAGATGTTACGAAGTACGTAAGATTTGAAATATCCTCTAAGGGGATCCAATGCCTTTAAATAAAGATGAATGATAAATTTCAGTTTTTAGCTCAATATTATTTAGGAATTTTTTATCAGTTCTCTGAAAATTTCATCTGATAGTGCAAATATTTAGTGAAATACGTAAAAATGTTAAAATTTATCCTGGCCATGTCTCTTTTGGCTGAATATTTTATATTTAACAACTTAAATATATATCTATATATATATGTATATTTCCACCATGAGATAAAATAAGGCTTTTTATGAGAACAACGTTGTTTGCCCGATACCAGCCAATCGTTATTATTATTTTTTAATTTTCTGGTATTATATATTTTTGTCTATTGCGGATTGTGTTTGTTGGGAAATTTTTTCTCAAAGATTATTAAACTCAATTTACGGTAACATTAATTTTGATAGATTATGAACCTTTCTGTTAATTCTTGTATATTTTATTCAGAATTAACATAAAAGTACATTCTTTTATTATGAATGGCAAAAAGTTTAAAATCTATAGATCAAATATTCAGAAAGAAATGTTGTAAGATTTGCAATTGACATATTTCTGAATGAAACCAAGAGAAAATTGAATATAAACCAAAATTAATGTAAATTGAGTAATAACCAGAACACGTTTGAATCAACTAAGTAACTTTCAAATTTAATTTCCTTGCACAATTTATTTATTTTATTTATTTATGCATTTAATATTATTATTATTATTGCACTGACTTTCTTAAACAGACTTTTATTCTATTCCTAATTAAAAGAATCCTCGTTATAACTTGGCAAATAATCTATTTCAAGATATTTTGTCCTGGGATCTAGATATGATTTATTTAATTTATGTTTTATTCTAAAATCAAACTTATTATTTTTTGTATCTTTAATCAAATACTGAATAAATTCCAACATGTAGTCATACATATTTTAATCAAAAGGATTTAAAAATAATTCAGTTCCCAATTCTTTTAAAAGCATTTTCACTATGTATATAATTTGTGCTATTGCAAGCAATTATCATACTAATATTTAATAAAAGGTTGTGTTTTGACTTGTGCATATTAGGTTATCATAGTGAAAAGACTATGTAGATACAAGCAGTTTTTATTAATAATCTTTTGTTTGATATCTTAACCCGATTACACATTTCCAAAATCATATCTGCAGTAAAATGAAAATTCAATTGTATTTTATTTAAATTATTAGATATTTTTTCCGTATTTTTACATTTATAACCTTGTTTTTCGGAAACATTGGTTTCTTTTGTAACTTTAGGCAAATTATAAGTTTATTTGTTCTTTCTTGGATATAATACAATATTCCGTTATATAAACACTAAAATTGTCAATTTAGCTATTCAACTATTTGATTTATCACTATATAGTTTGTAAGTTGGATAGCACATATTTCCACTTTTACTACCGGATTTCATCTATTATTTTTAATAAAGGCGTCAATAAACACTCTTTTATCAAAAGGTCGCTTGCAGTAGTGCTCACTTTTGGGGACCATTTGTTGCACATTCATATGGCAATTTAAGTTTTCAGCATTCCATAGTTTATTGAGTACAATGATAACTGTTTCTCAGGGCAAATATTTTTTTCTTTACTATTAAATGTTTTTCTATAGATATATCACAGCAAATTTTCAAATTCCATTTATTTAGCACTTAATATTGCCAATTAGATTTATATGTTATACAAAGTGGCAAATTTTTCTCATGACGCTATGAAAATTCTAAAATAATTTAAGAATATCTCAAATAAAATAATTAATTATACAAATGACGTTATACCTAAAATTATTTGATTTTGATGAAATTTCTATTTTTAAATCTTTTAACAGTGTTGTATGTAAACGAATCTTTTGAAATGTTATTTTATACCAAAACTAACATTTATAAAACCAAGCAATTTTCTATTCTTAAAGGGTTGTCGTTTCAACATACACTGCAATCTGATTGATTAGAATTAGAATTTATTTCAGTATTTATACATATATAGCTCCAAAAAAGTTACCTTTTTGAAAAAATACTATTTTAGAGAACAAATTTAGATATTGTAAATAGGAACCTTAATTTTATTAAGTAATTTTAGAGAATTATTATTTAGAATTAAAATTAGTTGCAGTATATATTAGGTATCTCATACGCCACATTTTTCAAATAGTTTTTTCTGACTATTTTAAAGTGCTCCTGAAAGATTTAATAGAATAAGGACTCTCATCATTACTGTTTAAAAAAAGCAGATATTTTTTCTTAACGTTTAGAAAGTAACGACGGAACGATATGGTAAAAAAGCAAAATTGGTTCCAATTTCATTTCAATAAAGATGTATTGTTACAAATGATTTTTTAAATTAATCTTGAACTCTTTATAAAATCTGAAGAAAAAGTTCCCCCAAAACAAAATTTTTGTCTCTGGAATATTTATTTTTTGAATTTTAATGTGAATCAAAAGTTGCCTTTGATTAAAATTTAAATTAGAATTTAATAAATAAATTAAATTAACAATTTTGAAAAAGATTTTCCTTATTGAATATCTACTGCTCAAGAAGTAATTATGTTCCAAATTTTATAAATCTAGGACCAGCTGTTTACGTGTAGTTAATTTTTGGTGATTGTTGCTTCTCGGAATTTACAAAAAACATATCTAACAGTATGGCTGTAATATAAATATATAACAATTTTTAATCCAAAACCTGTAATATAAATTTATATAAAGAATTATTTAGAATTAAAATTAAAATTTCAATTAATTGTGTTTTGCCTTTTTTAGTGCGTAATATGTTGCAAAAGCTTGAGAAAATTTGTTAAGCGACGTTTGCAAGCAACACAAAAGTGCATTGCAATACCTTTTTAACCTTTGTTTTTCTTTCTTTTTCTGAAAATTATTCAAAAAATTCATAATATGCTGTTTCTCCTAAGTAAGTCTCCTAGTAATTAATTCTTTACTATTTATATTCCCATTTTCCTAAAAAATGATTTTATCATTTTTCTATATTAGTATGCCTTATATACGAATAAATATGGCAAATAAAATATTAAGTGTGCCATAAGCATTTTAAAAATAAATAACAAAAGAAGAATTCTGCATTTAAACAAGAATGCATTTCTGTATCTAATCACAAAACATTTTCATTGAACACTTATAAAGAAAAATTCAGAGAAAAAAATTAATGCTTATTTAAGAAGTGTATTGGAAATGAGTTTTATAAGTCTATTTCTTGATTTAAATAAAATAATTTCTAGAAAATGTATCTGACGGAACCTAGAATCAAGTATCGCATCTCCGTTATTAGGTCTCAAAATATATTAATATATATGAAGACTGATATGAATCTCATAATATTTTGAACTCTGACAGAATTTCGATATTTTTCCTTCCCATTTGTAAATCATAAGTAATTATTATTTTTAAATTAAATTTTAAATCTCATTAATATTTTAATGTGTTTCAAATTAGAAACAAAAACTTAATTTTTAGATAATGAAACACGAAATTCCTTGCAAGACTTTATAGCGTACTTAAAAAAAAAAATGAAAAAGAAACTTGTAACATTCTTACATCTAAAATCAAATTTTAACAAACAGTCTTGATTTCTTAACAGAAACCTACCAAGGCATTCATGTCATATATGAATTTTGATGCAAAGTAATTATTTATTTTAAAAGTAAATAAATAATTTTTTTTTTGTTATCCTTTTGAAGGCATTAGACATATTTTAAGATTGTTTAATAGTAACTTTTTAGGCATAAGATGTTCAGAAATATTTGGCTTTATTAATAAAGAAAAGTTCTTAAATTATTATTATGATAAATAAAATCTTGGGAGATTTTTTTTCCCCCTTAAGTTTCCGAAATCCACATGAAAACTTTCATAAAGTAATCAATCATCCAAAAAAGTCATAAAACAGAGGGGAACAGTAAAGACGAATAAATACGTCGTTGCCCGTTTCGATAGTTCAATTCAAAGTAGGAAAAAAAGCGTCTTAAAAGCAACTGAATAGGTCGAAATAAAACATTTCCTTCCGTCTTAGAGCAGATTTGCTTTGCAGAAAAGCAGATCTCCAGCGCTTGGAGGGTTAAGTATATTATTGGGAGGCAGAGTGTTCTGATTATAAGGTATAATTCTTAGATGCACTTGTATGAAAGAGATCATTTGGCACTGAAACTAATAAGGTCCATTCTAAGGTCCAGTATTTTGAATGAATGCTGATTAATTATTATTCCTAATGGTGACATTTATGTTATCTTCAAACTATTAAAATGGATTGTTGCCAAAAATAAATATTAGTTAAAAAATTTATTTTGAAGTATTAGTAAATAAGTATGATTTTTTTAAAAAAATTGCTTCATTAATGATCTAATATATTTGTGCTGCTCTTTTATCATTATATATTTTACTGGTGATCTATAAAGTGTGCAGAAATAATTTAAATTATATATATATATATATATATATATATATATATTGCACAAGAAAAATCACATAATTTAAAAAAAAATTAAACTATTCTCAAATAACTTGGAAGGACAAAAGGGTGAATAATATGCCAGGAGAAAATGGGGCATGATTGATATTTTTTCATATGGATTTTTTGCACATCTTAAATTTCTCATAATATTAAATTGACAAATGTTTGTTAATATTGGTGAGGAAATGCAAACTATACTACATGATTTGATTTTTCCATATTGTTATTGAATAAATTTTTTTTCCCACTTAAACAAGTATGTACCGTTAATTTGATAATTAACAGTAAAAAGTTAATAAATATTCTTAGTTAATTTAATTAGGAATGGTTGTTATTCATAATTGATATGGAATTTGGTTGTATAACTTTCTTTTTTATCTCTAAAATTTGATTGGACATGTTATTATTGCATGTTCTGTTTATTATTTTAAAAAATTTATATATATGTATATATATATATATATTTGTGTGTATGTGTGTGTAAGGATTATTAATCTGAATGTTATTACAGTTTAGCTTTAGAAATTCTAGCTGTCATCATGAGGGCTCTGATCATTTTTGTATGTAATTAATTTTTTTTCTAGTTAATTTTATATTTAGTTATGTTACTATTTTATATATATATATATATATATTTAGGTTGAAGTCTCTTTCTGGTACATTTACCAAAGGTCCAACTATATGCTGGCCAAGAAACAAAATGGCTGTGATTCTAAACAATTTATTTATCTTCATTACTATCCTGAACTGAACCCTGTACTTAACAATATGATTGTATGAGAACTAATTATCAATATCTTATAAAGATTTTATTTAGAAATATGAAATAATATATAGATCTAAATTAAAAATTACAGATAATATCTAAATTTATTATAATAGATGTATTAAAGCATGTATATTATTTTTATTGCAGCCCCGAAATGTTAATCGTAATATCACTACTTTATCTTCTAATGCAGGTAATTTTTTTACTTTTTTGTATTCTGTATTTTTCTGTAACTAAATTTAAAACATTCTGTTAATTTTGCTGTAAAATTCAAGGTGACCATGAAATAAATGAAGGATGTGTGTTTGGAACTGGATTGTTAAAAGTTTTTGAATTATTTATAATTTGGTCTTCATTCTTATTTAGAGATGGAATGATTCTTAATAGCTGAAATGTTTGCCTAAAAGTCTTTTAATTTTTGTAGCTTGCTGTATTCTGGCCATTTGTTTTTAACTATCCAAAAATATTGTAATTTTTAACTTAATTTTGCAATGTGTTGCTCTGAACAAAGTAAATAAATGAAGGTTATATAGTTAGTTAGTTACCTTACCCAAATAACTTTTTGCTATGCATATACAGTGATTTATTCAGTTTACTTGCAAAGTAATGTATGAATATTATGGTGATAATTAGGAATTAAATATTACATATTGAATTCATTTCATATATTTTTTTATCAGCTTTAGAGGAAATGTGCAGCCAGAGGTATAGACCGAATTATTATTATTATTATTATTATTATTAAGAAGGTGAATACTTAAGAGCCAGTGCTCTTAATAATAAATAGGTAGAGATAAATATTGTGAATAAAGAAATCATTTGTCATCACTTTTGAATATTTGTCCAAGAGATATCCATGCATCACTTTTTTTTTCTTTCAATTTATTTCTTGTTGATTAATAACTTTTTTGCAGTATAGGAACATAAAGAGAAAGAAAGGAGCATTTTGGTCTTGTTTATGGTCCACCCTAATGTAAAATATCATATTATAGTTTTTTAAACCATAATCAAAATGTTACAATCAGTATGTTATCTTTGCCAAAGTTTATTTACATTTGGCCAAATTGATTTTTTTACAGCCAAGTTCCAAACATCTTACTTTATTCTATGGCCACTTTGTTCTTTGTTTCATTTAATTAATCATATAAGTTTTGCTTCAATTAATTAAATTTTAAAATTACATCTGAAATGCTGTTCATTTAATACTTTATGTAATACAAGAATGCTTTTGATTCTCTTATTTACAGTTTTTTTCCAGCAGGTATATAGGCATTATCGTATAAATATACATTTTTCATATGTTGCCTAAATCTATGTTATACTTTGGGTTTAAATAGTAAACTGTTATCAAATGTGATATTTGTCAAAAGCACTTTTCTGCCAGATTTTGAATTAATGTTTGATATACAAATTTTATGTCAGTATATCATTTATTAAAAAAGAAAATGGGCATTGTTAAATTAATCATTTAATTCCTATCACTTATTGCAAAAATTTTCTAAATATTTAAAAATGTTAATTTGGAAATGAATAAATATTTTTAAAAATTAGTTATTTAACTGAAATAAAAGTAAGAATGAGTACTGTCTTGAGTAATATTTATTCCGGTTGAGGAAAAAAGTTGCAAGATTATTTATATAAATGTATATTTTAAAATTTATATAATTTTTTAAAATATTCCTTAAAAGTTAAAAGATAAGCTGCTATTAAAAACAACATAAAATTTGTTATAATTAATAAAATGCATTCACATAATTAAATGTTGCAAGTCTGAGTCCTGGGGAGACTTGTAAAAACATTTACTTACCATTTTATCAAATATAAATTAGCCCTTATCTTATTAAAAACCACATTAAGGAGCTTTATTTTTATGTTCCTTATTCTCTCTTTAGTTAACAAGGGCTCTGGATCAATAACAAGCTTGAATAAACCAAGTCCAATCACATCAATTGTGACTAAAGCAAATACTACTACAATTGTTTCAAAGCCTAGCAGTAGTACTTCTTAGCTCATTTGAAGCTTTTTAAACAATTTTCTCGGAGGTAAAAAGATTTATTATTTTTTCAACAAAAATTTTATTTTTCCCCCCCTT
Source organism: Argiope aurantia (assembly GCA_026543865.1). NCBI lineage: Eukaryota > Metazoa > Arthropoda > Arachnida > Araneae > Araneidae > Argiope > Argiope aurantia. Next base: position 317,397 of record JAPMOR010115199.1, on the reverse strand, counting down.
TAACTTTCAAATTTTTTTTTTTAATTAATGGTTTTAAGCTGAATCCAGAAAATCCCCTTTTTTTTTTTTTTTTTTTTTTTTTGCTTATGAAGTCTTTTCTTATAATAATTATTGCTTTAATTAATAATTATTGCTGGGATACATTTTTGTATATTAAATGTCATTCATTCCAATGGAAGAATTTGAAAATTTTATGATTATTAACAAAAAATTCAAATTGAATTCCATTATAGGCTTAATGAAAATTATTGTATTAAATTATATTCTAAAGTTACAAAACACTAACATTTCTGTATTAAAAGATATGTGTTAGTTAATTTTAAACTTCTAAAAAATTTTATTATTGTATTGATAAAAAATAAAAAAAATAGTTTCAATTTTGCTGTAATTTGTTAAGCAGAATTAGACATCATTTCACAAGCAGCTTATTTAATGAAATTAAAACTGCATTAATCAACTTTTAGTATTTTAGTTAAAAGGCTGATGATTGCTTTAAAAAAAGTTAATGCACTTATAATTTTTTTTAATAATTGCTTTTTTTAAAAATGTTATATGCAACACTTTTGGCAGATGCGTGACCGAAAAGAAGACTCTTTTGAATAAATTTCAATTTATTTTTCTATGGGTGTCGTAATTTGTATATAGAGAGGAAAGAAGGAACATGTCTGCAACAGAACACAAGAGCGAAGGGATAGAAATTTTTTCCTTTTGTGATTTTACTAAGAGATTCTTTTTTTAAAAAAATTTCTAAAACATGTCATTAAAAATTCCTTTCACACATATCAATTTAAGAAAAGGAATCTTGTTTATTTTTGAAAGGAATGCTTAGGTGTTAAGGATCTGTATCCCTTTACTTATAGAATGTGAAGTCCCAAGCTCAGTAATTTCTTAGAACATGTGTTAGCAATAATATACATAAAAAAATCAGTTCCAGAAAATAAGAGAAAATTTTAGAATAAAGATATTAAAAATCCTTTTTATTAATATTTTTTTATTTAATTATGCTAACCTTCATTATATTAGTTTGGTTGTCTATCGCCAACAAACTTCATCTTTTCTAAGTACTGAATCATCAATTTCTTATTTATTGTATTCTTTATTTTGAAGCTATAAAAGGTTCTAACAATATTTTGATATCCCACTTGTATGATATGACATTTATTGGTGGTGCACATAATTTCATCTGCAGGTCTCTGCAAATAGTCATGGGCTGGAACCATCTAAATCTTTACTAAAAAATATTTAAAAAAAACCTTTAATTAGTATTTTTTAATTTTAAACATCAATTGAGAACTACATTAATATATTTTAACATTTTTTGGAAAAACTGCTATTTTCTTGGACATTTCTGCATTAAAATCTTAACAAATAGTTATTGTATAGTCTACCTTTCATAGACATTTATTAATCTGGAGTTTCAAATATTTAAATATAAGAGAGGATTCTGAATGTTTGCTAAAACATATCTGCTTAATTTTCATGATAGCTTAATACAGAGACTGCATGCAAGCTCAGAAATGAGCAATGCTGCAAGTATATTTTTTAAGAGAATAAAATTTTTTAAAAAGTCAAGTTAGTACAAGCCTCTTAGTGATAACATATATATTTAATCCAATCTATTATAAAAAATTACTTGTTAATCTTTTTTTCCCCCTTTGTTGAGTAATTCATAACAAAATAATAATAATATGTTTTAAAAAGGTGTTCCAATGGGGGCAACATGAAATTGAAACCAAAAAACAATAAACAACAAAAAGATAAGAAAAATAAACTTTTAAAAAAAGTAAAGGTAAGCTTTGGGAGAAAGGGGAGTCAGCTAAATTTAAGGGGGGGGGGGATATCACTTTTTGCCTTCTGAGGTGCCATTTAGTTTTGTGCAGTGGACAAATTGAACTCTTTCTTGTGTTTTTCAGTGTGTCACCTCATTCTGTCTTTTTTTTAATAACTTTTTTTCTATCATCATTAATTAGTTTTCATTTTATTCTCAGGAAGAAAAAGTAACAAAACAAGATTAAAAATGAAAGTACCAATTTTTATAATAATTTTGAACGTCTATATTGCTGTTGTCTTAACGGATGAGTCTTCATTAGATTATTGATTAAGCAGATTGATTAAGATTTTTGATTTAAGTTAAAGATCTTAAGATTTTTGATTTAATTTAAAGATGTAAACTGTCCATGATCATTATGGAAGAAAAGGAAGCATTTAAAAATAATAATAACTACATTTCTTTAAAAGCCGAATTTAGGAAAAGAGCTTAAGCTAGTGATAAAAGATTTTATTACTTAAAAATTGAAAAATATTTTTTAAATGTAAAGTAATGAATGAATAAATATTTGCTAATTGAGCATTTTAAAGAGGATACTGTATGAAAGTTGCTGCATTCAGATAATTATAACATTGGAAGTACTTTATTTTAATGTCGTTGAAAAATTTGACAAGTAAAATATTTGCCACATTTATTTATAAATCTGTATACCTCTTAAAGATATGAAATCATCAATTAAATGTGATTTTATGAGAATGGGATTATTATTTTGCATATATTCTAAAACTTTTAATTTCCTATAGATTTTGTTGATATCCTGTTCAGTTTAGCAACATTTAAGAAAATCATTTGTTATCAAATTTAAAGGGAGTTGGAAAATGTATAATTGCTTGCATTATTTTCTTCATAAAATTATCCAAATCATATAATTTCTTTAAATGAGTTTCTCTGCCCACTGAAAATTATTTCATTACTAAACCATCGCTTTACAGTTTGTTTTTTTTAAACTGTAAAATGTATAGTAGTGTTTTCTAGGCATTAATTCTTTTTTTTTTAATATCAATAAGTACTCTATGCTTTACTATTTTATACTCGTATGCAGAGACTGTATTTATTTTAAATTATTATCTTAATTAGAGATTTTTTTTCAATAGAAGCTTCCATTTTACGGAGTTTTTCTATTTGTTTTAGGTGAATAATCTATTGATTTAATTAATCTTGGAAATTTTCAGATATGGAATAGTTTGTGTTCTATATTAACTTTATCACTTCTTTAGGAAAGTTTAAACAATAATGTACAAGCTTCTTTGTGTGTGTATGAAATAAGCAATTTTTTGATTTATTTAATTTATTAAAAAATTTTAAAATGCACACACTGACACCCCCCCCCCCCCATATTTCTAAATTCATAATTTTTATAAATTATTCATTCGTCTCTTCTGGTACTTAATTTTGATAATATTCTGAATTAATTCTTTAAGCCAATACAGCTCATTTCATTGGATTTAATGAAAATAAAAATTTAGCAATATTCTCATTTATTAATTATTTAGTTAGTTGAAAGGTTTATTAATAAATTTGTATTCCAATAACAAAATGCACACTTATATACATTTGTAGAGCATGCAATCATAAATAGTATGATCTGTTTTATCATATCTCTACAAATAATGTCACAGAAACTTTACATTTCTAAATATATAAATGTGTTAAGTTGTATTTTTTTAATCTCTTTTCATACAAGTGAAATCATCATACTTATTTGACATACTTGATTTCTTTCAGGAAGCTGATCAACTGTTTGGTTCAGACCATCGTGTATCAAGTAATCCATTTCACTCGCAAAATTGAGATTTGCAACAGAGACTAATGATATCAATGGAATAAATTGATATTTTAGTCCTCTGCCGTGCCTGTCATTATAAGACACTTGTTCATTCATTATTTATCTGCAGTTTTTAAAATAGTGTTGATGCATTTCTCTGACATATGATAAAATGTTTGACCCCCCCCCCCCATTTTGTACATTAATTTATTTTTGACTTCATGTGTTTCATCGAATTTAAGTGTTTACACAATATCTTGGTCATATAAATTTATTGTTAGAAATGATTTTGCTTATTTTACGATCTTCATGTACAGAACACAATCTTCCATTTGTAAGTTTTAATAAAATATTTATAATCATTGACTTATATTATTTTTTAATCAGCAAATTATCAGTATTTCTGTAGTAGACAAAAGATCTATCATTCTTATTGTCAATTGTTTCTTAGATGGTGTCACAGAACAGGATTTAGACTACTTCAAATTTTTTACATTCAAGTTACTCCCAACTATTAAGTTCTGATTCTAGGGGTTAGTAAAATTGTAAGATTATGTTTTTAATTTTACTCCTCCCCCCACTACGTGATATGCTGTAGGTAACAAGCTCAATTACTTTGACAATCTGCTTTACAGTGAAGAAATGCCTGCAGCACTCATTAGTAAGAACAAAACCAAGCAGAATTGTTTGACTTTAAAAAATAAATAAACATCCTACAACTTCTCTAGCCAGAACTTAGTAGCTTCAGTAGAAAATTGAATGCAAGAAATATGTGAAGTAGGCTATAATGTGTACCAAATGAACAATGGCACATTCTAAAAACCAATTAACATGTTAAACTTCACAGTACAAAAATGCCAAATTGTTGTTACTTTCATAAAATTATATTTTTACTGAAAATCTACTACAAATATAAATAAAGGATTTTTCTGACTTTTAATTACTATGATGAATGAAAAATGCATTACCTAATTACAACTAAGTTGTGAAAATATAGTTAACATGAAACAATTTGTTTCCAATAATATTTTAATTTATGATTGGATTTAGCTAGAAGTTATTATATTTTCCCTTTCTTTTTCCAATTAACATTTATCTATAGATGCTGTAAAATTTAAATTGATTAGTAAACATTTAAAATCTCCCATAGATATAAGATATCTATCCATAACAAATTTAGGAATCAATATTTTTATTTGAATGTTTCATTCTTGCATGATAAATTTAAGATATCTTTAAACACAATATATCCTACACATTTGGATGATTACAATGATCTATATTTAGTGAGTGAGATTGATTTAAAATGACACACACAGAATTTTATTCCCCACCCCTTTTCTATTGCTTATCTTTTTAAACTTGTATATTAGTTGTCATTGATAACTAACATATTTCTGTTAAATTATTTATCACTGAAAATGATACCAAAAAAATGGAAAACAAATCTTATTAATAGCAGAGACAATGTATATATATATTTTCTAACATATCTTATGATTCAGGATATGAAACAACATTTTGCTCTCATCAAAAAATTTACCATGCAAAAAATATTATTAAATTGAAAAGTATAAGAATATTTTTTTAAAATTTCATATAAAATATTACATACTGCAATATTATCTGTTATTTTGAATATTATGGGATGATATTTATTAATATGAAAAGAATTATGAAATAAATTTGATTTATCTTTATAAACTTTTATCAATACATTTCCATTTTTATGTATTTCATTTTTCATCCAAAATATTTTTCAAACAAGTTTAAAAATGACTGTTAAAAAGATTATGATCTTTCACAGAAGTAACAGTAATAAATTTATATTGCAATATTATAGATCTCCATAGAACAGTGCTTATAAAATTATTCATATTTATTTTTTAAATCATATTAGTTGAAAACTTAATATTAAATTAATACACTGAAATTACAGTGTGAAAAATTCCATTTATTGTATGCTTAATGATAATATAGTCTAAATGAATGCTATGCTATAAAAAGCTATGGCTAGTTCGAATTATGCACATAGTGTGAGTTTCTGCAACTACACAATCACAAATATTAGAGTTTTGTTTCTGGAATTATTAGCTACAATATTTTATTCTTGCAGTGTTTAGAGATCAGCATTTTTTTGATGAAAAAAAAAAGGAAATTAGAAACTTAAAATCCCCTGTACTTTTATTGAAATTTCCAAATTTCTCTACATTTTCTGGATGATATTTAAATTCCCTGTACTTTCCCATGGCACAGCAAACTTGAGTAGGGTATTCTTATCAATAAAGTTTAAAAAGTTTTTTTTAAGTCTATTTGGCATCAATTAAATATTTTTTTTTAAACTGACAATTCATATTTAGAAAAAAAAAAAGCATTTTTAATATTCAAATTTAAAAAAATTAAAAATTCATAAAAGAAAAGGAATATTCTGAAAGGGAAAAAAAAAATATTAGTTTATTAAGTAATTTAAAAACAATATACAATGCATGTTAAAATATATACATAATTATTTTCCTATTCTTTGAACAAGCCAGTCTTGCTGACATAAGGGACATCTGTTATTCTGCTTTACCCATAATGACATACAGCAATTATGAAATGAATGATTGCATTCACCCCAAACAACTGTAAAGAAACAAATTTATTAACATTTTATTCATAATAAGTTAAATAACCTAATTAAATTCTAAATTTATAATAAAACTTACATTTTCATTGTAAAATATTAACACTGGTGTTACAATTAATAATTTACTAAAAGTGAGAAAAATTCATTGATTCTTTTTTGTTTACATTCTTCATTCCTTTATCAATGTACAATGTTTATATTATCATCATCTAGTACTCATTTATTAATGGATTTAAAGTAGGCTAAATTACTAATTTACAAGCATATAAAAATAGTGTTGTATTTCATTCACTGGTAATGTAAATCAATTTTTATTCATATTTTGTAGATAATTTGGTGTTCTAAATAACTGCTTTTTCATTTTAAAAATTCCAAAACAGAAAAATAACATATGCTTATCACAAATGTTAAACGTACAAAATATATAATTTTAACTATTCATTGATATTATATTAAATTTTTTTGTCTTCATTTTATACATAGAAGTTACCAATCTCTCATATATTTCATAAAATATCAACAGAAATTCAAAATGAATTCCCATGAAAAGAAATTTAAAATGAAGAACAATTATTCTATAGGATATTTTTTACAAAAAAACCCAGCTTATTAATTAAAAAGCTATATTAGAACCATTTTGAATTAAACATAACAAAATTAATAGAATGTCATTAACAAAGAAAAAAAAATATTTATCAAACAAAAACATTAAATTTAAATTATGTAATAAAATTAATAAACACAAGTTAACTATTTAAAAATTGCATCTATATGTTATTTACAAAAAACAGCATTTTGCTTAAAATTTTAAAAACTGATCTAGGTTTAATTTTTCTGATAATTCTTTAAAGTTTAAAATTTATTTCATAAAGAAAGAATTTTACTTTGTAGATAGATTTGATGGGTAACAACTATCAATTTATGAAATCAAATATTCTTTTTCTTTTTCCTCTAAGTAGTATATTTAAAAACAACTTAATATAAAAATAAATTAGACTTGAAATTTTGTATATTCCTTTATAATTAAAGAGTTTTTGCTTAACTTATAAAAATGTTTCAGAAAATTTTCTTTTCAAAAAAAAAAAAAAAATCATCTTGTTACACAAATGGATTAAAATTTTATATGATCCATTTCTACATATATTAATATATTAGAAATATACAATAAAAAATACATAATTTTGTACAGACAAAAATAAAAGTGAAACTTTGAGAATCAGAAATTTTAATTTGTTGCTGTATATATAAAATCAATGTAAGATTTATTTTGCAGCAAAAAAAAATTTATGCTAATGATGTTTATAACTAATTCGATTTAAGATTATCTACAAAATTAATTATGAATAAAAAAACCTTTTTAAAAATTTGAAATATTTATAAGAAATTGGGACATATAACTTTATTAATAATAAAGATGAATATTTGTGTGTGTTGACACTCTATCAGCCAGATTGTGTGATCTACAACTACCAAATTTTGCCTATATATACTTTAGAGAGTAGAAATGTGCACTGAAGTGATTTATTTTTTTAGAAATTTCCATTAGTATTTAAATTAATTAAAAATTAAGTTGAATTGCTTTATTTTTCCACTTTTAAAAACATTACTGCAAAAAAAAAATTTTTATTTCAAAAATTGTCTTTTTAATTATACCATTTTAATCGATGTACATATTTTTTCTAAATTATAACAATCTTTTAAAAAACATTTTTTTTTTCTTTTTTTGCCTAATATCCAACATTGTTGTCTGAAATTCAATCCATTTTTATTGTTTCATTAAATATTTAATCCATTATTGAAACCTAAAGAAGAAGGATTCTGATTGAGTAGTTTACAAAGTGAATAAAAAAAGGAGAGTTACAATGCCTCTAAAAGTAGAAGATTGATGAGCTGCAGATTTATGGTTTCCTATAAAAACTTTCAAGTACACAATGAACAGGACATATGCGAAACAATTAAAGTAATAAAACTTTAGTATTTAGCAATTAAAGGTAGCATATATATGAAGTTAGAATTACATAATTTAAATGAAATTATATATACCCAGAATTAAATATTCATTGTAAACCAAGTGGTTGCCAAAAATAACTAGTGCTAAATAAACAGTACAACTATTCCTTGTAATAAAATTGTGAGTTTATAACTGCAGCAATTATAAATAGAAATAATTTAGCCTGCATATCATTCATAACATTGTATATCTGCAATACAACAAAGTATTTAGTAGGAAGTATAATTTCTATTTCTAAATAACTTCTGAGAATAACTTTTGATGCAATCTTGTAATTCCAAATTGTAGCTAATTTTTAATTAATTTTCAAATTAAAATTTTTTAAAAATTGCACTAAGGTATGCATTTTTACTCTATGATATATATGTGCAATTTGGTATCTTTAGATCAAATGTTTATCCTTAGATTGGCAACCCACATTCATTGTTATTAGTAAGAGAGATAAGAGTGATTCACTATGAATTAAGGCTGATCCTTAAATAGAAATATGAATGTTAACTTAAAGAATAGGAATTTGTATGCTTACCAACACAATCATCCTGTTTATTTTCAGCCTGACATCTCAAACATGCATCTGAAATAAATCAAAATATTATCATAATTATTTTAATTTCCTCCCTATTACTGGATCCATCCAATTTTTACTATTGTTCTTATAAGAGAAATTGAAACATTGCAGATTTACTGTAATGAGCAGTGCCAACTACTGGAATAGCAAGATAAGTTTTTCTTTTTGTTTATTTTTAGTTTTTAGAGTTAGAATCAAGAGAATGATCATCTACAGAATGGAAGAACGATGGATAAATCTCAAGATGATTGATATATTTTACGTTAATTAAATAACATATTTAATCTTTTTAAGGGAAGGTTATTGTGATTAATGTCATAGATTAAATTAATGACTTGCACTAAAATATTTGGGCTGTTGACTGTGTAGTTTTGTTCATTATATTCCTCTCTCACAAATTAACAAACTGCAGTAGAATTAAGATTGTCAAAATATGAATATATGTCAATATTAAATTATGTAATTCATGAACTTTTGAAATTAAATTCTTCATCATATATAGCAAGGGATATTAATAATATACAATCCTTTAGAAACCCTATGTTTATTTATAATAGATTTAAAATTAATTAAATCAATTGTATTTTACTATCTTATTCAGAAATTAATGCCTGTTAAGATGTTATTTTAATTTTGCCTACATTATAAAAATGATAGTACTCACCCAGAGAGATTTTCCGTGTATCAGATTAACATATATAGATTATATTTAATTAAAATGGGTTTTAAAACCTGTGATCTATCAGTGTTGCAATCTAAACTTTACAGCACTACAGCCTCTAAATAATAAGCCTCTAATAATGTTTTGATTCACAACTATTATAAAATAACAGATCATCTCTTTATTCTCCCATATAAGAAAAGGGCGGGGGACATTTTCATTGTTAATTCAACTAAGTAATAATTTCCATTGGGAGGGAGTTAAATAGAACTGATTATTAAATATATTTTTAAACACGCTTCTCTTTTTTACTTTTGGCGCACCATAAATACTACATACAATAATTTATCTAAGAAATTTCTTTCTAATTATATTAAATTATTTGAGGTTATAAAAATTTTTTTTTTTTAATCTCAAAGAAATTAAAATTTTGAATGAAAATTCCAGCAGTTTCAAATTCTATAAGTTTAAATAATTTCTTCAAATTTTTGTATTCAAGTCTTATTTTAATATTGAGGTACTGATGACATCTGATAATTTACAGAATATTTTTTTCCTTTTTTATCACATTTTTAAAACAAACTAAATCATTTAAAATGCTTCATTGCAGTAATGATAATCATTTTATATATTATTACTTGTTTATGTTTCTAAATTCATACTATTGAATTTTCTGGATTATTTATACATTTTAACTGGTTTAATTAATAAGCAGATACTTATTCATAACATCAATTTCTCATTGACTCATATAGATTGTCCTAAAAATTTGTGAGATAAAATTTAAAAATTCATCATCACAAATTTACAGAAAAATCTATATTGGTTATAAAGAAATTATTTTGCCCTTTTCAATCCATTTTAAAGATATGATGTATTTAAAAACTGTTTATTTAAAAAATCATTTTCTGTTTTTTGGTCTTGTATATGAAATTAAAATCAAGGAATAGTACCATCTGTCAATAATGAAATTTTTTAATCAATTACAAAATTTAGATCGAACAAAAAGACAGAAAAGGAAGTGAATTAATATTGCATTGTCATCTAGTTCTAAACTGATTGAAAATTTGATGGAATAGAGTGGCAGTAAAAAAGCAAGTTTGTATATGAATGAGGAACCAAATAAAATTTCTCTGGAACTATTAATGAACATAGAGTGGAAAAAATCAGTTAAAATCACTTTTAAAAATACAGAAATGCAAAAAAAAAAAAAAAAAAAATCATAGTAACTAATAGACTGATTTATTTATGCTAGTAATGCAAATTTCTTTTTAAATTATGGAAAAAAAAAACTTAAATATGAAAGCAACATTATTTGAGTATGCACAACAAATATGAAATATAACCACAGGGAGCGACTTTATCAAGAGGCACCACCCCCTGTAGCTATAAAAGAAGCCTTTTCTGTGGAATGGCGGAAATAACCAAAATCCATTCCGTGCCTCGAAGGCTTCAGAAAAAGGAAGAAGTCAAACTTAAGAAAATTACAAAAACACTAAAAAACTCACACAAAGAATTCCAAAGCTCAAGGAATGAAACACGCCACACACCCGGTCACAAGTCAACATCACTAAAACCAAACCGCAAAAACTACCCAAAGCAAACAAACCAAAGAAGCCACAGCCAAAAAAGTACAAAAACACTAAAAAAACTCACACAAAAAATTCCGAAGCTCGAGGAATGAAACACGCCACACACCCGGTCACAAGTCAACATCACTAAAACCTTGAGCTTTGGAATTTTTTGTGTGAGTTTTTTCAGTGTTTTTGTACTTTTTTGGCTGTGGCTTCTTTGGTTTGTTTGCTTTGGGTAGTTTTTGCGGTTTGGTTTTAGTGATGTTGACTTGTGACTGGGTGTGTGGCGTGTTTCATTCCTTGAGCTTTGGAATTCTTTGTGTGAGTTTTTTAGTGTTTTTGTAGTTTTCTTAAGTTTTTGACTTCTTCCTTTTTCTGAAGCCTTCGAGGCACGGAATGGATTTTGGTTATTTCCGCCATTCCACAGAAAAGGCTTCTTTTGTAGCTACAGGGGGTGGTGCCTCTTGATAAAGTCGCTCCCTGTGGTTATATTTCATATTTGTTGTGGTTACTTCTTTTGGGTTGCTTCTAAGCTGCTTTGCGCTTGTTCGATTCAAAAGTATTAAGGTTTTTTGGGTTTATTTGGTTTCTGCTTTTATTATTATTTCTATTTCCCTGTTTGATTATTTGAGTATGTTTATATTTATAAATAGTAATTCTCCTACAAATGCACAAATTTTAGGAGATTTAGTTATCAAAGTAACAAGTTGAAATTTTATAGCAATGTGAGGTCAGAAATAAAGTCTTCATATGATTACAGACAAAAAAGTATAAAAATGAATGAAATTTGTTATATTTAAGTCACATTTTCAAACAAAACCAGGCCTATTTTGGTACAAACTTTTTAAGTTTGAACTATGGACAGATAACGAGAAAGACAGTCGAGTCTACAATTTCTTTTCTGAACTTTTGCAGCATACTAGCAGGAATGCAATTCATTTTAAAATGTTCTCAGCTGATTTACATTGTGCTTCTTTTATAGAATCGGGTTTCAAACCTGGAATGCAAATGTATCATTACAATAATAAAGATTTAGATATGTTATTACATGTTTATGTATTTAAATTTTTACTAATGAATGTTTTGTTTTATTTATACATCTTAACAGGTTTTGCTTATAAATTGGCATCTATTTATTGACATTAATGATGGAAACAGACTTTGGACAAGTATAATAATATGATATTAGAAGTTTAAATATTGAAAAAAAAATACTAACAAAAGGATTTAAAAAGCTTAAGAAAATGATGAATTACTCAGAAAAATCCAAAGAATTAAATGCATATTTTTAAAGCTTTCTTTCTAAAGAAATTTTTATTTAATATTTAATTAGAAATACTAACTATAAAAAAGACATAATTTGATTCTGATATTCCACAGACAAGATACCTGATGAAATGATGAAAATATCTCAAAAATAATATGCATTAAATGTGTACAGTGATTAATATCTGACTCCTTAGTTAGGATTTTTTAAAAATATTTTTCATCTATTGTCCAACTAACAGAAAAATACTTAACATTTTTAGAATATTTAATAAAATGTACTTTTCTTATTTAAAAAATGGTTGTTTTACTCTGAACAATGACGCTTAAGTATCAATGATATGTCATTGATACAGATGAAAAATATGTCTGAAATACCAATAATCAATATCAATTGAGTGAAATTTTTTTTCGGACTATATATAAATTAGGTAATTAACACATTGTTGAAATCGGTATATCAATTTCTTGTGTAAATACAGGTATCATTTATTTAACATTCGGGTAAAATTTTCCGCTGACTCTTTTTTATTCTGATTTCAACATTAAGAAAAAATCCCAAACATACTTAAATAGCATTTTAAAAGCTGACAATCTCTGGAAAGCGGTTATTTTGGAAATAGATACTGAAATAAACTGAAATCCTACCCATAACTTGGACTCGGCAAATAGCACAAGTGTCACATTCAACATCCCAACTCCACATAGCGACAGCATTCCATTTCTTTAAAGTAAACATTTTTTCGGGTTTCTGATCATTATTTTCAAATTCACGATCATTCATTTCTTCATCTTCATTAATAGAGGTTTCATCATTATTATGAGCCATTTTTTAAACAAAATGCTTCTTCGCAGTTATAACCAAAATTTTAATTGTAAATAAATATCAATACGTTTGCTCAAGGTAGGAAAGTGTTCTCTGACGTACACTCCAGAATCGTGGTTCTTAGCTTTTGCCGGGTTAACAATAATCAAAATTCACGAATACACAATAGTTTGCTGAAGTTATGAAGGAAATTGTTCACACAAATACACTACACAATCAAAACAGCAATGATCAACTAAATTGTTATAATGAGGTTGTCTCAAGATAAATTATTTCAATTGATTGGTTGAAAAATGCATTTCAGGTAGGAGTTAACTGCGCCCGAATCTTTCCATGGCTTCCTTAATTGCCAGATTTGAAGTATAATCGCTTTCATTTTTATTGCAATGGCGACAAATTACTTTAGTATGTATGTGCAACCCTATTGTTGAGACTTTTCTGTGCCTTTTTCTTCAATTATGCGGAAGAGATTTGTTCTTGATATAATGACTGGTAACATTATTTTTTTTTTTATTCATTTCAGTCTGTCAAGACTGCTGAATCTTAAAAGAATCCCGTATGTTTTTGACTTATTTTTAGTATTTTTTTATATAAAATAGATTAGTGCATTTCAATTCTTTTTTCTGATTTAGTCCAGAATAGGTACATAAAAAATATTTTAGGATAAAAATTAGATTTGGGACATCAAAAAAGCAAGAATAAGTTTAGGAACTGTATTTATTTGTCAGCATTTGAAAAATTCTTGGAAAGTCCGACTAATTTTTTATCATTGAAAATGGAATAATTTGGAAATCCAACTTCTACTTTGCAGTTCTACCGTTGAATATCCGGTCACATGATTATTGTCAGTCTTAACTTCCGTTGAATTGAATGTTTATTTATTATTTGATACTAGCGTATTTGGTATACACTTATATTGTCATTTGGTACAGCTTTTCTTTACGTTAACGGTAAAGCTCTGTTATTGTATATATATATAAATAATTGCAGTTGTTTTTTAAATAATCATTGCATATTTTTAAATGTTCTTAAAATCATTAAACGATAATTTTATTTTCTTTCCATAGCTTTGGAAATTTCTGTGAGCGGCTGAAGCAATTTCTGTAAATAATATGAATTGCAAATTATTAAATGTTATAGAAAATATTGCTCTTGGTCAATTATGTTTTTTTATGAAGGGTATTATTTCAAAAAATTATATATTTTATATATTTAATGTTCAAAAATAAAAGATTTTTATTTAAAATCCTTTGACATGCTTAATGCTGTAGTCGATTTATTTGTTTCAAAGTAAAATTAAATCTGCATTTCATAGATAATTTATATGATTGGTATTTAAATACTTATTTATACCGGTAACTTCAATAATATTTATAACCAAAGCATAGAACATGTGCTTTTTTTCAGAATTCTTGAAAATATTTCTTAAAAGGAATAAGATGATTTGAGCTGTAAGTGTCTCAAAATAGTACTTTTTAATAGCTGTGACATAAATTTTCGAGGAAATAATACTATACAACCATACTATAAATAATAAATATACAACCATACTTTAAATAATACTATACAACCATTTTTTTTAATTTTTTTTTTGAGGGGACATAGTAGATTCTTTTCTATCAGAAAATTTTTACTGATAATTAAAATCTTAGTAACATCCAATAATATATTTCACATAGAATAAATTTAAAAAAAATACCCACTCTCAAACAATCAATGACACATATTTCTCTTTATTTATTTATTAATTTCATTGTGATTGCCTCAATTGAAAGCTGTTACTAATTATGTAACATGTTTCCTCTCTTGAATCTTTTGGGGATATTTTAAAATTTCACCTTAGAATAAATTGCTGGAAAGATTGGTATTTTATAAACAAATAATAATAACTACATTTTTGATATTAATGTTACTATTTATAAAGTAAATATTTAAAAAGAAGAACATGAACTGTAATGTGAGATTTTCTGAAGTATAAAATTTTTGACAAACAAAACAAATAATTATTTTTTGAGATTCATCAAGTGAAATATAATCAGTATAATGTTATAATTAATATTCTTATATATTTTAAATTATATTTTATTTAATAAAGATTTTAATAATACATTACAAATTCATCAAATATTCCTAATATTTTATAATTCACAGATTATTTTTTCAAATTTATTTATTTAGAAGCCAAATTATTACAAACTATAACTGACCTATTTGTACTCTTTGAAAGTGGCATTTCAGGACAAAAATCCATTCTTTGAGGAAACTACACTAAGATTATGAAAAAGTTTTTATTAGATGCATTAATGTTATTTAATGAAACATTTGTTATAACCTTTTGAAAAAGAAATTGAGACAAAATTCTAATTTTGTATTTTTATTTATTTATTTCAGATTAAAAATGAAACGTGTTAGTGATTCAAGTTCTTCTGATGAAAGTGTTGCTGAAAAGAAAGCAAGAGTAACTGCTTCTATTACCAGTGAAGTTTCTTCTATGGAAAACCTTGAAGGTATGCAGTTGTCAGCAGGTTCAATAGGGGCTGTTTTAGAAAGTCCACACGAGATCGTTGAAATTGTTAATGCTGAAGACATCGTACAAGATGAGGAAAGGTTTGTCTGAATTTTCCTGTGTGGTTTTGTGAAATATGTTATCAAATTTTGCTTTTATTTCCATTAATGTGTCAGAAATATAAATTTTGTATACTCTTTCTGTTAGGCGTATAGTATTCATCAGCAAGCATAAAAGTTTTTATGAAATACACTTTTATATTAATTTAATAACTGTCTAAATGGATTAAAAATTATCCAATGTTAAAAAAAAGTTTATGATGCAAAACATGTCTTTTCATCAACTGCTTAGCTGTTATATTATTTTACTTGGTGCTATTGTTTTTGGTGGCATATATCTAAAAGAAGAGTGAGTTGATAAATAATTTCAGGACTTTACTTTAAAAATTGATAGTAAAAAATAGAAAAGTTCTGGTTCCTGCAAGATTTTTCTATTATCACCACCTTTCACCTTTCATACCAGTTTTAATAATTAGGAGAGACGGGAGCTTGTTACAATTTTTGAAAAAAAAAATGCTCATATTTATGAATATATTTGTGATGCTTTGATCATAAGTACTTTTTTTTATAACTTAACTATTCATACACAATATACATAAAAAAATATTCAACATTTTTGTTGATTTTAGCATCAGAAATATTTTTTCTAAAACTTGTCATTTACAACTTGTTCTAAATATAGGGCAAGTTGTAATATTAAAAACAACAGTATCTTATTACTGTACCCTTACTATTAATATATTCACTAAATTGCACATGAAATTTGGTGATTATTGCTATTTGGCATTGTAATTATAAATGTTATCAAGTGATTTACATTAAAATAAAGATAAATTATTTAATTTAATTAATTAAATTAATAAATCATCAACACAGGTAAATGATAGACTTTTTCCTTTCACACACATTTTGTATCTAAATTTGGCAAATTAAACATTGAATGCATTTTCCTTCATGAAAATTGTAGGCTTTGGTGGTCTGTTTTCAATGCGTTGGCTTCGGGCCAGAGTGTCCCTGGTTCGAAACCCAATTCAGTGAAGAACTGCTATGTAAGCAGGTCTGATATATATTTGTAATGAAATCTGTCACAGTCAAGCATATTTCTACTGATGTAGCAGAAAGCACTGATGTACAAATTTCAAGGAGGGGGGAAAGCTCAGACACTATCCATGCCATTTGAATGTTGTACAAAATTGCATAATCTCTTCCAAAATAATTCTAACATTGCTTCAAAATGAAATATTAATATAAATATAATATAATATATCAGTTTTTTTGACAAGTTTCAGCAATCTGGGACAAAACCATTTTTTTTTCAGATCTTTATGTTCAAAATCCTTGTCTTCATTTTTTTTTCTGCTATTGTTTTCTCTTTTAGAACTTCTTTTTCTGAAACCTTTCATTTTTCTCTATTCTTTTTTCTTGCTTTCATTTCTCATT
Organism: Argiope aurantia; assembly: GCA_026543865.1. NCBI lineage: Eukaryota > Metazoa > Arthropoda > Arachnida > Araneae > Araneidae > Argiope > Argiope aurantia. The sequence continues at coordinate 300,264 of JAPMOR010115199.1, read as the reverse complement.
AAGTATATTACAATGTTCCTTTTCATATGGGTCATTTAAAAAGGCGATTTTTTATTATGTGAGCCTTTGTTAGACTTACCTAAGGTAAAGTCTTTGAGATCTGGTTAAAACTTAATACATAGGTGAAATAAATAAGTAAAAATATTTTGAAAAGATCAATTAATTATCTTAAATCAAAATTTACAAGAAAAAAAATTCTATTTACTAATTAAAATGGTGTACATGTTCAACTTCTCACTGTCTATTTCTGTTGTGCACTGTGATGCTGTGATAGGGTCTATCATAAAAATTATGTTTAATGAAAATTTCAATTAAAAATTAAAAAAAAATTTCTGTTTAAAGTGTGCATTACAATTAGCTTTCTAACCCAGGCTTTCAAACTAATCTTAATTTTGATGCTATTATATAATTGCTTTGTCACTAATTTTATAAAATCTTTTTTATCTGACTATAAGTATATTTAATTTAATTTGGTAAATGAACAGTTGATGTATTTGTATGTATGTTATTATAAGCTTATCATGTTTCTTTTAATTTATGAATTGAATTTTTTAATGAATTTTTTCTTATGGATTAAACAAATATAAGTCTTTAAAAGTCACTGGATATTGTTTCATGGTAATAAATATATAAATCCAATTATTTTGATTTTCATTTTAGCGAGGTTAGAGGTATTTATTTATTCATTTTTTTTTTTAATTTCAGTATAACAGTTGAAGGTAATATTGATACACTAATTGAGTATATGGATATAACAAAGCCCTTAACTACTCTTCGATCTCTTCTTGAACAGAGAACAGGATTAGATTTGTCTGATTATCGTTTTTTTCTCCAGGATGTTCAAGAGGTTAGTATAAATGATTGCTGCATAGAACTACAAAATTGTTATATTTTAAACAGAGTGTGAGCCAACATTATGTTATTTCTCAAATTGTGATCTTTATGTAAATGATTCTGAGGGTTGCATTCATTATGTAAATGATTTATTTAATTCGATGGCCAAGTATATTTCCACCATTTGAGTAGTAACATGAATTTTATTCATCTTGCATATTGTTTAAAACTGGCATATGTAATACTGATATTATTCCCAAATAAAAGCTAAATATTCATTACATTGTTCTATCATTTGAATATTTTTCAAATTGTTATTGTTTCAGTTGATGAAATAATGTTAATGCTATTTATTTTTAATAGTTATACAAGTCTTTGTTCTTATGATTATTTTTCAATCAAAAAGTTTAATTTTTAAGAAAAATTACTCTTTTAGAATTGATATATTTTACTTCAAATTTTTGAAGTATAATAATGAATGAGTGTGAGTAAAATGCTGAACTTCAAAAAGAAGTTTATAAACTTGTATAATAGCACCAACATTTGTTTATTTTGATTATGTGCTCTGTATCTTCCATTTCTCAATCAACAAAGCTTATTTCATTAAGGGCATTTTCCCAGTTTAAGTATATTACTTTATTACATTTATAAAAATTATTATGCTGAATAATGCCATTAAACATTCTTTGAAAGAAAAGTATAATTGTTGCATCAGTCATTTTGATGTAGTGTTTTCATTGCTTAATATCATAATTAAATTCCCATTTATTTGCTGACATAGAAGAAAAAATCAAATTTTTCTCCTCTGATTATATTCCAAAATTTAACAAAACAAAGATTTTTTTTCTATTAGTGATTTTTCCTCAGAGTAGCATGTTATTTCTTTAGAGATTGTGTATATGCACTTTGTAAATATTTTGATGTTGAGGCTCCTTTTTTATAAGCTAAAATTGTTGTAAGACCTCTTTCCAGTAGAAATCTTTATTTCAAATAAAAACTACTGAATTTCCATTATATTTCAAAAAACATCAAATGGGCTTTAATTTTTTTTAATAAAATTTTTATGAAAAGTATTGTTATTAAAAAGGAAAAATAAATACAAAAATTAGTCATCTAATTATTGAGTTATTAACTGTTAAAATTTTATAACCATTTCATTACTAACTATGAAATTTTTATTTTAATTTATAAGATTACATATTTTATTTTTAAGTTTTAGATTTTGTTTAACTTTCTGCTGTTTTCTTTTCTACAGTTAGATGCAACAAAAAATTTAGTTAATCAGTGTGTTCAAGGAGAAGGCTTAGTTCAAATTAATGTGAATATAACAGAAATGGATGGTATGGTTACTTTTTTATTGAAAAACTTAACAATAATATTATTTTGTTTCTCTTTAATAATGCCTTGTTTCCATGGAAGTTTTAAAATGAAAAATATTTTTGTTAATGTATTTTGCCATTCTTTTGTATTTATATTTTGTTTATTTATATCAGATTGTTGATAATATTTAATTATAAGATTGGTTGTACATATTTGAAAAGGTGATGTAGATATTTCTTGAGTGCCAGACTTAGAAATGGATTAAATTGTCGCATATTGTATCTTACTTTAATGCCAAATATGATAAAGAAAGGCTTTAGAAAAAATTCACTGTTCTACTGAATCTTATTACTTTACTTTGTTGGTTCATTATTTGTAACTGGTGTAAAATTACTGTTATTTTTTTTAAAGGGGGAAAAAATGGATCTTTTAACACTTTGTGTAGCAGTGGGAGGCATCTGTCCCCCCCCCCCCTTTTAAGATTTTTTTAAAAATAAACTTGTTGCTACTTTTCTTTTACAAATATTATTTTTGCAGATATATGAACATTTCTTTTATTTTAGAAATTCAATACCATTTCAAATTAATTAGAATGTCTCAAAAATAATTTTAAATTCATATCTTTTTAGACTATGAAATTCTTTTTTATTTGTAGAGAAAGAAATGACTAATAAATGAAATGACTAATAATGACTATAAATAAATATATGCTGTAAAAGGAATCCTGAAAATTCTGTGGATACATTCCAACCTATTCATTTATCAAAAATGCAATTGCCTTATTAATTATTGAGATTGAAAAAAGTGGAATGAATTTGTCCCACCTCCCCATAAAGGTTTGTCAGCCTGCACATAAATTTATGGATCAGTTGCTTTTAATTTTCATTGATTATTATTAATAGTTTATAATAATTTATTCAGTTAATTTTTAATGGATATTCTATAAATTAGTATACTAACATATATATATATATATATATATAATAGCACTATAAAGTAAAGGCATTTCACAGAAATTAGTTCTTTGCAATGACAGATATATTCGTAAAAAATATGTCACAAACTTCAACTTATTTAAGTGCAATTTTTGAAATAAAACTCTTCTTATTTTTTACAACTTTGCAGCATATACCAAAATAAGCTATTAATTTTTCATTTTTTTATTTATTTTTGAACAAAATTTGCTTTGTATTCTCGAAATATCTGAATGCTCCTTAGGATTTGTTATTTCCTGCAGCTTTTGAAAACCTATCCCATTTTCCCCATTACATACTCTCTTTTTGTATAGCACATATGAGTTGCTGAGTGCATTAAGGAGAAATTCAGCTCTGCTTTTCTTTATAGTAAATAATTTATTACTAAGAATAGCAATAACTCCCTACACTACAAAGTGGGTAGGGAGTTAATTCAAGTGATAGTTTCCTTTAAACTTAGTATCTGTTAATGGGCTTTTGAATCTGGTGTCTTTGTTGGAATTCAATTTCAAATAGATGTAGGGAACAGTGAAGAAAACATGGAGAGCGGTAAGTTTTTGTGGTGGTAGCCAGCTTTCTCTGAAGCTTTCAAAGAAGATGACATCCATCAAAATACTGTAGCAGAGTGTGAGAATTGTTTGTGGGAAAATTTTTCTGATTCTATAACAGCCGCACATACCTTCCAGGCTTCTGAAGAAAATTGACCAAGGAATGTGTTTCATGCTCCCAGTGTAAATGAGAAATAACAAAAGGGGAAGGAGTCACGAAGGCAAGAAAAAAATTTTCAGCTATGAATACTTTATTATTAGAGTATGCCCATGCCTTTTTTTAAGGAGGGAAAAAATATTTATTAATATAGTGCCTCAAAGGGTTAAGTTTTGCAATTTTTTCATACTTATATTTTAACAAATCAAACTACTTCTTGCTTTTAAATTCATTATTAGAAAATTCAAATTCAGAATTGAAAGCTTTTTTAAAGCACTATATTAAGAGAAAATTAGAAAAGTAAAAGACAAATTACATTTTAATGCTGTAAATGATACTACAATATCTCTTTTTATATACAATGTTTTCTCTGAAATGTTAATCTTTGGTATTTTTCTTAACTCCATGTAAACAAACAAGAAAAGCTTAACATTATTATTATTATTATTATTATAAAAAAGAGGACTAAATTTGTATTTAAAAGATATTATTTAATTATTCAACAACTTTTTCTTTTAATATCATTGATAATTTTATGCGTTATTGTTATAGGATATATTTTGTGAGAAATATTGTAAAAAAAAGAAATGCTTTCATTTCTTTACTGTCAATAAAATTTTTTATTTGTGCTTGTTGCAACTCATTACTATTCTAATATTATTATATTTCTATACAGGAATAAAAAAAATAAATATTGCTGATGTTCTTAAGCCAGCTGAAGAAATTGCAATGTCTCCAGCTGTAAATGATGAAGGTATTATATTTGTTGTGGACCTCTATTTTTTAGGTTTGTCAGTTTTTAATTACCTTTGTTTAAGTATGGCTTTCTTTTCTATAGTTTCTGCTCGCATTTATTTGTTGGGAGAAACAACTTTTGTTGAATCTACTGGTCATCAAAGGAAGAATGAATCATCTGTAGAAGAGCAAGATTCTTTGCGTTGGATTATTGCCCCTGATTTTCGTAAAATGCAAGAAAAACATGGAATTTCTAGTGGTAATTTAAAAATTTTGAACTTTCTATCCATGGCTTTTTAGAGCTGTTAAAATATAAAATAAAAAAGAAATTGTCAAGCTTAAATATTTAAAGTGAATGAACATAAATATTTAAAGGGAAAATATTAAAATGAAAATATTTCAGTTATCTAACTTTTAATGGATATATTATTTTATTTATCAATTTAAATGAAAAATATAAATAATTAGAAAGTCTATTAACATTGAAATTTTTTATAGGTAGATTAATGTGGCAATTTTTTTATGTGAAAATTGAGTATATTATTAATAATGTCAAGTTGCTTTCTATGTGAAGTTGTGTCATATTAAATGTTGATATTTACTTATTGTTGATTGATTAAAATATTTATATCATTTGCTTATATATGCCTTGATTTTTTTTTTTTTTACACATGTCAAGATTTTTAATCATATTTTAAAGGTTTTTTTTTTTTTGCATATTTCCAGACCACTACAGTGCTATAAAATATTTTTTAATAAATTGAATATTATTTGAATGGATAAACAATAAAAATATGTTTCCTGTATGATATTATTTAAAATATTAGAAAATTCTTGCATCACCAGAAACAGTAAATGAAGCACATCTTGCTTATAAAAATAGCTTGTGTGAAATATGCTATTATACATTCTTAGATCATTACTTAAATATTTCTAAATTGAATACAAATGATTTACTTTATTTGAAAATTATGTAAAAGTTTTCAGAAAGTGGTTGGATTGATGAATTTTAAGTAAATTATTACAAAGAGAAAATACTTATCTACTTTAATGCCTTATTGATATATTGATTTAAAAATGCAATTCTAAACACTTTTGCTGCTTGAATAAATTATTTTGATTCAAGAACATTATATCTCATTTTAGTTTCATTGATTTTTTTTTTCTGTATTTTAAAGCATACTTCATGTTACAAATAGATATATATTTAAAAAAAATGCAAGGTGGATATTTTAATAAAAATTATTTTTGGGAACTTTTTTTTTTCTTCTTGCTTGAAAGAAAAAGAAACTTCCTGCCTTTATATTATTTTTCATGTATGTATTGCATTAAATTTATATAACAAAATAGAATCATAAAATTTTGTAGAAGTTTTTTTCAAAAGTTTTGGTTATGTTAGATTTAGATATAGAATAAGTACTGAAAAAATATTTGGATAGTTAAGCAAAATTGAATGCTAAGTTGCTTTTTAAAGTTACTTTTAAAGGTTTTTATTCTCAATAAATGAAGTTAGATATATTGATTTAATTATTGATTTAATAGGAAATTGTTTATTATTGATTTAATAGGAAAATACTAAATTTTCTTTCCTGAATGTTTTATAGGACTCCTCTTACTTTCAGGCAGACATTCATTAATAGTTATGATGAAGATATGTCATTGGGGCTTTTATTAATTGATTTTATAACAATAAAAACTAATTATCTTTTTACTGTTTCTTTCTTTCTTCCACAGATCCAACTGCATGGACTGTTGAACATGTAAAGCTTTGGTTAGAATGGGCTACACATCATTTTAAAATACCTAAAATAGATCTTAATGAGTGGAAATATTCAGGCCGAGACTTAATGAGCATGAGTCAAGACAGTTTACGCGAAAAAATTGCTTTTGATTCTGAAGATATGTTTTGGGCTCATGTTGAATTATTACGTAAATTTAAAATTATAGGTTAGTTATGAAAAAATGTTTGTTTTTATTGATTAGTTTTAATTAACATTTAAATCTTTTATTGATGTTTAAAACTGTATTTAATATATATATTTGTAATTTGATTATTATATTTAATTTTTTTTTAATTTTAAAAATGACTGATAGTGAATAGGCCAAATAATTAGCTTCAAAAGCCAAATACATTAAATTAATTTAATGCATCAATAAATTTGCATTGCATTTAAATAAAAGAGAGCCCGTGATTTATTATTTTTATGATGATGGATATTCTATTCAATAAATTTAGTTGAATAAATTTAACACGAATAATTAATAAATTTAACATGAATAATTTAACGAAAAATGTTAATTGGGAACAAATTATTATTAGAGCCAAGAGAAATTCTAAACAAATTTATAGTTTCTTAGTAATAAGTTGCTTTTTAAAATATGAAATAATTTTCATTTGAGCTTCAGTAATTATTTATGAAGTTTATGAATTATGTTTATACATCTTACATATTTAATCATAATTTTTTCAAAAAATAAATTGAGTGCTAATTATTTTTTAATCAAATAAAAGAAATTAGTGTAAAATTCTTAAAACCTATATTGTTTTTTTAAATTGTCTAATCATTCAACATATAATTTGAATATTAAGCATATACACTTTAGTTTCAATTCAACTATTAGTTACATCTGCAGAATGATCTGAAAAAACAGCTTATTTTTTTGAACATTCATATGCTGAATAAATGAAAAGGAGATCAAACATATTTTCTAATTTGCATATTTTTTTTATTTAAGAATTTTTTTTATTGATATTAAGAAATCCTGCAGTGATTATACAATTTGCAATTATCTTGCAAAAATCATTGTAAAAAGAGAAGAATACAATCTTACAGAAATCTTTAATTGAAAGTGAGCTAGTATATTTATGAGCTTGAGAAGATATTTTTTAAGTATTTTTTCCCCTCCTTTTTGATTTGTAATTTTTATATGGAATACTTGAAAAATCTGTCTTTGAAGAGCATAGATGAAAAATACTGGATATGGGTGGATCTGAAATATAGACATTAACATATCACTACACATAATACTGTAGGAATGTCATAAATTACTGCAATAAAAAATAATTTTATAGTGTATATTCATCTTGGAATTTTCAGTTCCTTGTAATCAATTTTTACAAGTGCTTTTAAAAGTTTTTACTTTCAAAAAATTATTTTCATTATGCAATGATTAATCTTGAAAAATGTTTTTCATCTTTCAGCTATCATTCAGCGTCCTGGAATATCATACATTCTGAGTGATGAAGATCAAGGTATTTTTAAACATTTTGTTAAAACTTGAATATATTTTCTCCATTTAATTATTTATCAAGTTGCGCATTATTTTATTTATATATTTACTTTTATTAAATAAAGTATTTATATTTTCAGCTACTGTTCAACATCCCAAAACTTCTCGATCACAAAATAAGAATAAAGTTTTTAAGATCAAAAGAATTCCTAAACCCAAATCACCCAAAGTTCCTATTGAGTCTTCTTCAAGCAATTTTATAGGTATGCTACAAAAATTCTTTATTCATATTGTGAGATATTGTAATTAATTTTTAGTTATTTGTAGTATTATTATTATTATTTTCATTTTTATTCATCATCACATTTGGCTAGACAGCCCAGGGTGGGCCAGTGCTTTTCTCTGAATTCTCTTCCACCGCATTCTACTTTTGACATTTGTGCTCCAGTTCCTTTCCTGGATAGCCACTGTCTCCACTGACTCCATCCATATCATTTTGGGTCTACCTCTTTTCTTACTCGTTAGAGGTTTATGTAAAAGAATTTTTTTAATATGGAATCATCATCCATTTTAAATATATGAGCCACCCAGTTCATCCGATTTATTTTTATGAACTTTATAATATCTGGCTCTCTATAGATTTTATATAGCCCAAAGTTATATCTTCTCCAAACATTGTTGATTTCTATCCCACCAAGAATGGCTCGCAGAATTTTTCTTTCAAAAATGGCCATTTTATTTTCTCCAACTTTGATAACTGTCCAGGTCTCTGAGCCATAGGTAAGTATTGGTCTAATTAAGGTTTTATATTGTAAAAAATTTTGTATTTCTTGATAGTAGTGAGGATTTAAAAAATCATTTTAGCTTGTAAAAGGCTTTATTTGCATTCATTAGATGACTTGGGATATCCTTGTCTATACTATTGTCATCAGTAACTATAAAACTATTTCATATATATTCGTTTTTATTATATAACTATTTTCCTTAATAGGCCACCATTCTGGAATTACTTTGCAAACACAAGGTGATGAAGAAAAATACAAACGAGTTTCTAGAATAGGACCTCCTTATGAAGGTTGCCCGGGTAATCCTACAGGTCTGATTTTCAATGCCATGAATGTATTTTTGAGCAATTTTATTGAAGTTTTACAAGTATGAATTTCTAAACATTTGAATGCTCACATAAATGCTTTGCAAAAGTAAAATGTCAGATAAGGTGTCTTCTGAAACCGTCTTAAAGTCAATAATTATTGTGTAATAAAACTATATAATATTATGTTTCTAGAAGATGGTTTTAAGAAATGTTACAATGCAAAAAATGAAAATAAAATGAGCATTGAATATCATCATCATATTATTATCATTTTATTATGCACTTAACTTATAGTTTTGACTTCTGCACTCATCCATTCAGTTGTACTTAAGATCAAAGTTTCTTAAACAATGGGACCACAATAATTTACAAGCTGTCTACTTTTACATTTATAAATAATTTGAAGTAAAAACTTTATTTTTAAATCTAGAGTATAATTGTCCAGCACTGTCTATAATATTCAAAGGAGTTTAAAAATATTTCCAGTCCTTTTATCTGTATTATTATAAAATATACATTTTCCAACTTCTGCTTTAGAATAAAACAATTCAGAGCATTTAAATTTATAGTCACTGGTTTATTGATATGTGAATAAAGATGAGATTTATAATTTTATTGTTTTTATATTAATTCATTATATTTTCCCCTCAAAGATCAGTTAAAATTATTAAATAATATTTTTTTCTCCACATATTTTTAAAACTTTTGTATTTGGCACTCTCCCCCCCCCCTCACCTTTCCCTTCTCTGTTAATATATCACTTTTCCTTTCTATCTGATTTTAATAGTTAGTTTGCTTTACTGCATATTTCCATCTTAAATGCAATATAAATTAAAGTTTCTTTCTTTCTTTTTATTTATTTATTTTAATTTTCTAAATAATCTATCAATGTGCATGACATTTTCTACTGCAACTTTCATTAGTTAATCTGTGACAATCAGATCTAAGCTATTGTTAACAGGATAACAAGTTGTCTAAATGGGCACATCTAATTCTCAAATTATTTTTGAATTTTGTGGTTGAAAAAGTAATTTCTTCTGGAAAAGCATTTGGATGAATAAAAGTTTAAACTCTGTCTGTATTATTACATAATAAAATTTTTTAAAAAAATATTAAGGTTTCTACATTATTTTATATAAGGTAATTTTATTATTATCTAAGGTAGATAATGATAAAATATTTATAAAAGTTGTTTCATTGTAGTTAATAAATATAGCCTTATTTTTTTTATTTAATAATATATATATATATATATAATGATATTTCAACTCTAATTTCAATTTAATTAATTTTCAAGATTTTATCTTGATTTAACCCACAGTAACTTTATTCTAAAATATTCTCTTATTTCATGATACAATTCCACTGTCTCTACTTAATTAATTCAAGAGAAGCTTTGTTAAATTGCAGAATCAGCTAAAAGTCTAACTTTCCCACACTCCGCGTGAAGAGGCAAAATACCGCTGATGAGGCAAATTTTTTTTTACAATCTCCCTGTGTTTCACCTGCCTTCTCTGTGCGTGTAATGAAAATCCCTATCGAAATCTCGTAATATATTAGCACTATGAAGAAATGTTTTCCCTATCAAAATCATTGGTTATATAATACCAGGGATAAAATGTTCAAGAGCTTTTTCCTCATTCCTTTTCTGTGTCGTTCTGTGTGCTCATCGCTTGTACATATGCCTGCTTCTTAAAAATGAAATAAAACGTCATGAAATAGCAAGTGTATATATATATATATATATTAAGCTTAGAAGAATATAACTTGTATATATATCTTTCCAATCTTAGGAAACAATGGACAAATTCAGCTGTGGCAGTTTTTATTGGAACTTTTAACTGACAAAGATTTTAGAGAATTTATTCGCTGGCAAGGAGATGAAGGTGAATTTAAACTTATAAATCCTGAAATGGTTGCACAATTATGGGGACAACGAAAAAATAAACCAACTATGAACTATGAAAAATTAAGCAGAGCTCTTCGTTACTATTATGATGGTGAAATGCTTGCAAAGGTATGTGATGCAGATTTTATTTGTGACAATAAGTAATTAATGCACGAAAATTTCATTCTTTAATTTTATTGTATAAATAGTCTTAGCAATGATATCTCGTTTATTTAAAACACATGTAAATAAATGTCATTTATTGCAATTGCTTTCATTTTTTTTTTTTTATCATTTGTGACTACTATCCATGAATAAAATTTTCTATTTTTAAAATTGAAAATCAACATTAAAATTATTGAAATCATCATATTAGTTTTTTCTTAGGTTTGACTATTCACTAATATTAAATAAAATAGATCAATTTAAGTTTTATCACAATTGTTTTGAATGATTATTAAATTTATATCTGCAATTGTCTATTTATATCTAAACTTTAAAAAAAATCAAACTCTAAAATCTTAAAATCTACAAACAAGTGCATTTGAATAATAAATAGAATTTATTTCAATTTAAAATAGTTATTTCACAAAATCCTTTGGTAATGTTTTAAATCCTAATCCAACTATTATTCCAAATTGTATTGAGAAATTTGAAACAAAATGGGTGGTGGAAGTTCTGTATCTTTTAAAATCTATTTATGTTCGATTACAATGCATAATTAATGAAACTATTTTATATGTAAGAAATAGAAAACAGTTTACAACAATAAAAACAAACTTAAATATTTTTATACATATCTGTTGTAATCAAAATTGTACATTTTTTCAGTATATACTGATGAGTAAAGATTTTACAACAATCTTTTTAAAATACTTGCTAAAACTTTGATATCTTTTACCTATTTTCCATCATTAATCTTTTTTTTCTATAGATACTGGCTGAAAAAGTTTTAGAATAATTAACCAATTTGCCATTTTTAAAATTTTAATTTCAGTATGTTAAATCATGTCTAACTGGTTCATATAAAACTCACATAAATACTTTTTGCTCATATGAGAGCAACAAACATTCTGAATCATAATTATTATGATTTCATTGTTCCTATTTTTTCATTTCTGTTGGCGAATATCTTCATATTACAAAACCATGCTGCTCTCAATATTTAAGGATAAATAATTGCTTTTCAGCTTTCTTTAGAGAAAAAGTATAATGGATCTCGCTAAGCATAAGATTGAGCTACCTCATTTGAAGTATATGGCAATTTCTTCCAGAATTCTAATTAATATTTAATGAAAATTTCTTTGTATATACATTCTCTTTTAGTTTGCTAATCGATTTTTTTTTACTTTCATATTAAAAATGAATCAATAAAATGTGAAGAAATTTAATTTTTAGTGTTTGATTTGTATGTTTTTGTTACAGGTCCATGGAAAGCGATTTGTCTATAAATTTGTTTGTGATCTGAAGAGTCTTTTAGGCTATGATGCTTATGAATTAAACAGATTGGTTACAGAATGTGAAATGAAAAGAAATGAGAGTTACCAACAAAATGCTGTTCTAACATTTCAAACAATTGATTCAAATTCTGCATCGCCCATACATATTAAATGATACCATATATAAATTCATATTTTATATATAAAAAAACTATACATATTTTTTAAATGCCCAAATAATTTTCTCAAGATGGTGCTTGGGACCAAATGTACATAAACACACACACACAATGTAAACTAAATGTTTGCATAGTGTATTGCTATATGTTTCTGCTTCGAGAATTTAACAGATGTATATATTTTATTATAACTGTGTTGAACTAATTATGTTTATCATAACCATTAGTATGGAATTATTAATTTAATAATAATTGGAATATGTCATTATTAGTAACTGTAGTGAATGAATCTGTAATATTAAATAATTTTGAAATCATATGCATTTAAAATATTGCTTTAAAAAAAATCAGTCAATTGTAAGAAGTTCTATTGTAAAAATGTTATCATTTAAACTATACAAATGTATATTTATTTCAAAAATATTTGAATGATAGGAAGAAAGATTTGTAAATTCATATGACTTATTAATCTTCAAGAACAAAAAGTTTGTTTTTTCATACACCCTCTTTATTATTTTTTTTCTGGGGAAGTTTTTGTTTGTCTAAAATGCTTTTATTGCTAATTAATATAAGAAATTACAACTCTTAGTATTTTTATGTATATACTTTTGTAAATACCAAGTACTCATTATAAATGAAAACAAATAAATAAAAACCAGAAATTTGTTGTTCATGTCATTTATATTATTAAATTTCCTTCTCTATAGTTTTTGCATCATATTTTTAATTACTAAAAGCTACATAAAAATTGGCCATATTGAAAATGCTCAGGATATATATATATATATATATATGTAGGACTCAGGAATCACTACTATTTAGAATCACACACATTTAATAACATTTAGGACGAACAATTACATTAACATAAAAGAAATGAACATTAAATAGATTTCGTCGAATACGTCGCAGGATTAATTCACATGTGCCATCTCGTCTTTCGTCCAGAGACCCGTCTCGTCTCACGCGTCTTCACTTTCGTTCAGATCCATCTCGTCTCGTCTCGTCTGCACTCCGTCTTACAAGCCTCAACGCCTGTTGGCCAGCAGATGGCGCTCGTTATCAGGCGTTCGTCACTACATTCGGCGATCCTGACGTCTCTTTCGTCCTCGAAAGTTAAATCAAAGTAGAAAAATCTGAAAGAATAAAAAAAGAAAACAGTATCTGGATAAACCAATAAACATTTTTTTCTTCTTTTAGTCTGAAGACCATGCTTTCATGAAATCAGCTGCTGTGGAAGTTGTATTTGGTCCGTCATGACATCCAACTTTTTCCACGTCATAGCGATCCTTAGGTTTAACCTTAACAATCCGATACGGTCCATGAAACTTTGGTCTTAGTTTGAGTCCAGTTCCGAACTGCGTCCGTTGTATGGCCACTAATTCACCAAGTTTGTAGATGCGCGCCACTTTTCTTCGTTTGTTGAAACTTTTACGATTCTCTTCTTGAATCTTCAAAATGTTTTCCCTTGCTTCTTCTCTCATATTATTTCGATCTTCCATCATTGCTTTTGTGTATTCTTCTTCCAATATTTCCTTTAAATTTAAATCAGTTGTATCTTTTAATTTTACTCCAGTTAAAAGCTCAAACGGGGTAAACTTTGTACTTCTCGAAACGGTACTATTGATTATTTTCTGCACTGATGCAACATGTTTATACCATTTGGTAGGGTCTGTTATCGAGAGTTTTGATAGAATGGGTATTAGAATTTTATGCATTATTTCAATTTGCCCATTTCCGCTAGGAATTCCGGTGCTAATTTTGAAATGTTCAATATTTTCAGCCTGACAGTATGTTTCAAATTCTTTTGAGGTAAAAGCTGAACCTCTGTCTGTTATTATTCTCGTCGGATTTCCAAAAGTAGATTGTTGAAGCTTAAGTTTAGTTATTGCATCCTGAGTAGATGTTGATTTAACCGGATACAACCAGACAAATTTTGTAAAAGCGTCGACTATTGAAAAAATATGCTGGTAGTTCTTATTTGTAGAAGGCATAGGGCCAATGAAATCGATGTGATATGTACTTAAAGGCAAATTTTCTTTTGGGATGGGGTTAAGGAAACCTTCACCTTTCCCACGTTTCTTATTACACAGAATACACTCCACGCAATTGGCAATCACACTTTCTATTTTTGACCTCAACTTTGGTACGTAAAATTCTTGCTTTAAAATTTCTTCCGTCTTAGCCACAGCGTAATGTCCTTTATTGTGAATTTCTCGAATAATTTCTCTTTGTAATGCTTCTGGGACTATGAGCAATTCTCTACCATTATCGTATTTGTATAAAACTCCATTTCTCACAATGTGTTCACTGTCTTCTTGCTTATCTATCAAAGCTTTTAATTTCTTAAGGAATTCGTCCTCATTTTGAGCATTGGCTATTTTAGTGGTCACTTCACTGTATGAACGAGTAACAACAAGTACTGCGTTTCGACTAAGAGAATCTACGTGTGCCATTTGTTTTCCCGATCTGTGAACAATTTGGTAATCAAATTCCTCTAACTGTAAAGCCCATCTTGCAACTTTTGGTGTAATATCTCTTTTACTCATAGTTTGTTGAAAAGCGGAACAATCAGTCACAATTTTAAACTTAGAACCCAGTAAGTAATGTCTAAATTTTTTCAACGCTTCGATAACAGCCAAAACTTCTAATTCATAGCTGCTATATTTTTCTTGTTGTGGAGATGTTTTTCGACTAAAATAATGAATAGGATAAAACTTATTGTCGGTTCCCTGTTGCAGCAGCACTGCTCCGAATCCCTGACTGCTAGCATCTGTATGGAGTTCTAAAACTGATCCCTGTTGATAGAGATGCAAAATTGGCTCCTGAGTTAAAATATCTTTAAGTTTTTGAAAAGCTTCCTTTTGTTCAGATTCAAACTTAAATGCAATGTCTTTTCTTAGTAGATCACTAAGCGGTTTTGCGATTTTTGAATAGTGGGGTATAAATTTCCGGAAATAGCTAGTAAGGCCTAAAAAGCTTTGTACTTGTTTAACAGTTTGTGGTTGTGGAAATTTTTGTACAGCTACCGTTTTAGATACAGAGGGCTGTATAGTTCCGTTTTGGATTCTATAGCCTAAAAATTCTATTTGTGGTTTTAAAAACTGACACTTCTTAAAATTAAACTCCAAACCGTACTCTGATGCAACCTGTAGAACACGTTGTAATTTTTCCAGCCCTTCTTCCTCGGTTTTGGATGGTATAATAATATCGTCCATATAAATCAGTACAGTTCCGTCTAGCATCAAATTCCTGAATATCAAATTAATGTAACGCTGAAATACACTCGGACTATTGGAAAGTCCAAATGGTACTTTAAGAAATTCCCACTGGCCATGATGTGTTACAAAAGACGTAAATTTTGTGCTATCTTTCTCTACGTCTACATGAAAAAAACCGTTTTTCAAGTCCAAAGTAGTAAATATTTTTGATTGCTCAAGTTTATCAAGCAAATCTTCTATGAGGGGTAAAGGGTACCGATCTTTAATCATCTTTTTATTTAGCTTACGAAAATCAATGCATAACCTATAACTGTCATCCTTCTTCTTGCATAAAACCACGGGGGAACAGAAATTTGAAGTACTGGGTTTAATTATCCCTTCCTGTATCCATTTATCAATCTGAGTTTCAACGAATTTTTGTTCTTTTAAAGGCAGCCTTCGAGGGTTGTGAGTAATCGGAATATCATCGCTCAGTATTATTTTCATTTGTAACTCCGTACTTTTTGTTTTGTTTGGCGAATACTTATTTAAAAGACGATTTATTTCCTGTCTCAAGGGTTTTTTTACATGACTCATGTCGATTTCATCATAGTTTATCGAATCCGCTAAATGAATGAAGTATGGGAGAGGATTTGTATTTATTTTATTGCAAGCCTCAGCAAAAATAGGTGCCTGTCTGTCTCTTTTCAACTCCGCGGAACGTAATGATACGACCTTGACCTCGCTTCTCACCAGCCGGGTGTAATTTATTTCAGCTTTTTTCCCATGAATGGTAATTTGTTTTTCTTGGAATGAAAAGCTTAGATTATTTAATACGTCCATGCCGATGATTATTTCGTTCGGCATTATTTCTAACACATACACATTAGTTGATATTACATATTCATCAATTAATATATCACAATCAAAAAAACCTAGAGGAGTAATGCTATCTCCACTTATACCAGCTAATTTCACATTATCAGTCGTTAAATTAGGTTTACCAATTTTCAAATAAAAATCATAATTAATCATAGTAATATCACTTCCAGTATCAATTAATGCATCACAATTTATACCATTTATTTCAACATTTTTACTAAGCTTATTTACAGTTTTTGGAGAGTTACGAATATACACTTTATTTGAGAGAGACACTTTAAAATCTTTTTGCGGGCAGATACTGGCTTTGTGGCCAAAGCTACCACATTGGAAACATTTCAATCCTTTGTTTTTAAATTTGCAATTAATTGATTTATGGCCAGCCTCATTGCAATTAAAACATTTATTATTACTCTTGTTATAGTAATTATCATCAGCATAATTCTTTTGAGCACGAACAAACGGCAATGGTGAATTTTTAGCTTCTTTCGCGATATCAAATTAACTTCTGTTTTCGGAAACACGCCAATTTCTGTTTGTTTCCTTTTTAAGGTGACCGTGCAGCTTCATATTCGTCCAGTTTATTAACAAAATCTTCTACTTTCTTTATTTTGGGCAAATCGTCGAGAAAATGATCGCGTACGTCATTTGGTATTTTACTCTTTAACTGGTCAACGACCATTAGCTGCTTTAAATCTTCAAAATCGGTTATTTCTAAACAATTTATCCATTCCTCAAAAAAGTTATTCAGTTCAAAACCGAAATCCCGCCATGAAGAAGAAGAATCTCGTTTGTGAGTAAAGAACTTCTGTCTGAGTTGTTCGGAAGTTAATTTAAATCTTTTAAGCAACAGTTTTTTTATGTAATCATAGTCATTAGCTGATGGATCAGGTTCACGAGCAATTAAATTGACTATATCTAATGGTAATAACCCGAGTAAATAAGAAATCCAGTTTTCTTTTGCAATATTAGCCCTACTTATTTGTTTCTCAAATAACGAAAGGTAAACACTTATGTCTCCGCTATTATCATAATTCTTCAGCAATTTTAATATATCAGTCTTAGGCATATCTGATACAGTTAAAGTATTTTCTCTACTTTTTAACTCAAGTTCTAACTTTTTCAAAGTATATTCGCGCTCATTTTTTTCGGCTTCGGCTTTTTCAGCATCTAACCTTTCGCGCTCCTGAGCGATAGTTAAAAGTAAGTTTTTTACGAAATCTTCGTCATAGTCTTTAGACTCTGTTATCATTGCAACTAACTGTCGCACTTTGGCATCCTGTGGTGCCGTTAGTTCTAATTCGTCTACTAAAGTTAGTAAGTCGCTCTTTCGTGCTCGTGCAAGAAATGCCATACTTGAGAATAAATCAAAATTGTACTCACAATTTCTTCAACATCGATCCACACTACGTCAGTCCACAAGGAGTTGGTATCCAAGAGGTTTATTGTAGAACGTCAAATTTCACTCCTGTTTAGTTCTTCTTTCGTCTATGTACCGGTCTTTGTTAAAATCCGGGTCGAACCCCCATATTTGTAGGACTCAGGAATCACTACTATTTAGAATCAC
>JAPMOR010115199.1:242144-281817 GCA_026543865.1 Argiope aurantia | reverse complement strand
CATCTCGTCTCGTCTGCACTCCGTCTAACAAGCCTCAACGCCTGTTGGCCAGCAGATGGCGCTCGTTATCAGGCGTTCGTCACTACATATATATATATATATATAAATAACCAATCTAAAGTTAGAAATATTTTGAAAATGAAACTAAATAGTTTCGGAATCGCAACTGAAAATTAGTTTCAGATTATTTTTTTTTCTATTAACTTGGTTTTTTTACTTTTGTCTTTATGTAACATGCTGTGAACAAAATAGTTAAAGAATATTTTAACAACATTTATTCTCTATAATTTCAATGAAATAATCCAATTTTTAATTTTTGACAAAGTGTCTTTATCCAGGCATTGCAAGCATAGTATAGCATATTGCATACAAAGATGGAAAGTAGAAAAGAAAGATCTTCACAAAATATTTCAAATTTATATAGCTTTAGGAAGATAGTATTTCAATTTTAGGGGGGGGGGATAGTCTTACAACTCAGTTGTTAAAGTTATTGCAAAGCTGGAGTTCAAGTGATTAGGAAATTGTTTTTAAAATGTAGATTAATTAGAAATTATTACTTGCATATTTGACATGATATCTTATAAATATTCTATATGAGGGACATCTACTTGACATATGTGTACTCTATATATGTGAAGCGACTGTTAATTTAATGTGGAGCACACCATGTTTGCGTTAACATGCATAGTGTCAATTCATTTATGAAAAACTTGTTTCAAATTTTAAACTTGTTCTGATAGCTGGATGGAATGGTACAGTAGCCTTACTATAGTTGTACAAATATAAATAATGAATATTTTTTTAAAAAAACAGTCTATTGCATCCAAACAGTGACCAAGTGCTGAAGCGCTAGCTTCGATGCAGCCACTCTTTTAAAAGCAAGATATTTCCTGTTAAATATATAAATATCAATATGGCAGTGCTATGACTGGAAATCTAAAATTGATACTTTCAGTCTGTAATGTCTGTCTGGAGGAATAAATTTTGCAGTATTTTCATGCACGTACTTAAAGAGCTGTTTATGGATTTTCATCTAATCAATAGACAAACATACTTCTTTCAGATACCCAAGAGATGTCTTAGAACTGTGAAAGAAACTTTACATTTCCCATTATATGCAGATTTCTTACCCATGATCCTTAAATTTCTATTTGTCCATATACTCTAATGATTTGAATTTTTTAAAAATATAATTCTTTAATTACTTGAATTCAAACAAATTGATAAATTCATTTCAAATTTGCTTTTATTCTAATTTCATTCACTTCATGTTCAGTGAAAAAGCTCTGTGAATTTAACTTATCTGATTATAAATACTACTTTAAGAGTAATTCTATGTAGTTGTAACATTGAGAATATGTATTTCATTTTTTAAAACTATATGAATAATTTGGTTACATAGTTTTAAACATATATTTATTAAGCCCAGTAAGAATTTTTTTACATAGTTAATTTTTTCTTAGTTATTTGAACATTTTATTCTTAATTAGCATTTTCTTGTTGGAATCATCTCTTAGTTACTGAACATACTCTTTACTTTTGCATATCTTTTCTATAGTTTTAACTTCATTTAATGAATTTCACTCTGTTAAGAAATGGATAAATGAAAAATGTATTTCCATATGTAATAATTTTTTTTTCTGTTAGGTTATTATTATTTGGAATAATAAAAAATACCCATGATTAGTGTATTCTATTCTTAAGAGCATATAAAAGGCAAAATCATTTCTCATATTTTAAGTAATCTAAAGATGCCATAAAAGTAGCTTTTAACATTTTTTGCATTATTTGATTGAGAGTTCATCTTCAAGTTTGTTTAAGCATTTTTAAATAATGTTTAATTATTATAGCTATTTTATTTTTTTAGTGTTGTGCTGTAGTTTTTGTTCCTTTTTAATATTTATCTTTTAAGATTTGAGATATTTTGCACTTCTACCCTTCATGCTTTCTTAAGAATTAAAATGTTGTTTTTATTAAAATATTTTTAAACAACTAAAAAAAAACTGTATGAAAACTAGAACAATTAATCTTACTTAAATGTTTTGAAAGTTATACAACACTGAAAAATAAAGTATGTGTACCTTTCTATGTGTTGTCACTCTTCAGGCAAACACAGAATATAGACAGGAACATTTGATATAGAGCTATCAAATTTGGTACATATATACCTTGAAAGGTGTAAACATGGACCTAGGAGTACCATTTTTTTTTTTGAAATTTTGATTAATTAAAAATTAAAATTTTATTGGCATTTATGTATATTGACAATTTTTTCAATAATTTTCAAAAATGTTATTGCATAAAAATGAATTTTACATTGTTTAAAAGTACCATTTAGTTTAGTACCACCAGTAGTTTTAAGTACCATTTTTTTTTTTTGAAATTTTGATTAATTAAAAATTTATTGGCATTTATGTATATCGACAACTTTTTCCAATAATTTTCAAAAATGTTATTGCATAAAAATGAATTTTACACTGTTTTAAAAGAATTGTCTTTCTAATGGTAATTTTTTCTGAATTTTGGTGATTTTAAAAAAAAATTCTAATATTAAACAATAGATTACATTATTGTCCTGATATTCAAACTATTCTCATTGTGTCATCAAATATTTTATTACTTGATTTTCTTTCTAAAAGCTAAAAAATAAAGATTCTGTTTAATCCGGGGGCATGGCAGTGCCCCCGCCAAGTCGAGTAAAAACAAGCTTCACGGCCGTACCATCCTTTTCTCGAAGCAGTTCAGGCCATTTTCGCCCCCCCCCCCATAACTTCGTTGTGGATAAAACTAGAAGCCTGAATTTTCAGTAACCAAGCAGGCATTATATAAACACGGTATATTTCAAATTTCATTAAATTTGAACCAGTAGTTTAAGAATTATAACTAGTCAAAGTTTGGGAATTTTGTCACTGACTGACTGATTGACCGATCATCAAAACTCTAAGGCACTTCTAGCAGACATAGAAGCTTCAAATTTAGAATTCAATTAGTGTTTAGTGTATAAATCAAGGAAAAACTAAAATATGCTTGTAATAATGGACGGCTCAATAAATTTCTCGAAGTTTCGAACATTATCCATTTTGTCGGCAAATCTCGCCAAGTCGCCAAATGGTCTTCAAGTTTGTCACCAAGCTCTGGGATCACTGGCTCAGCATCCAATACAGATTACTGTAAAACGGTCTTTCTTATGATGACACTGTTCTCGCTGGAAAGCAAAATTACAGGTTTGTAACAATATCTAATTTGAAATAATTCAATTTGAAGCTGTGGAAGCTGCAAACGCAATGGGTCACTTTCAGAGAATCAATCTGGTAGAAGAAGAGCAAACCGATCTTCAAAGTATGATTGCAAAACTTAATACCGGTCAAAAAAGAGTCTTCGATATGATCACAAATAAAATGGACACAACTGATAATAACGCTGACGTTTTACGCTGTTTTGTGAGTGGAACTGGTGGCACTGGAAAGAGCTTTAATACAAACTCTGAAAGTTTGGGTTAAGACGTATTTAAACAAAAAAAGTGGCAGTTAGTGCTCCAACAGGAATAGCTGCATTCAAAGTGAATGGATTGACTATACATAGACTATTGCAGCTGCCTGTAGAACACAAGCAAATACCGAAATACAAGCCACTTTCTGATGAAGTACACCAAGTTCTGAGATCAGATTTGAAAGAAGTAGTGTTGTTTATCATAGACGAAGTGTCTATAATGTCCAATGTTACTTTAATATATATTCATTTATGTTATCGCATGAAAAACAATGTATCTTACATTAAATTAGATTACATTAATATATTATATTAAATTAGATTGTTTAGTGCGATTGCCAAGTCAATCTATTTATTTAAACCATAAAAGATTTTTAATATTGATATGATCACTGTAAGATGTTGTTAAGTTAGCTAATTACATAATAACTTAAGACAGAAGGACCCTTAAGTAGGGACTGAATAAATTGACCGACTTGGTATTACATGGATCTCACAACTTTTTACGATAGACTTGGTTTTATTTACAAGTTCTGTTTTTGATGGCATATATTTGTAATTTATAAAACATATAAAGTGAAGTTAACAATACAATGAAATTTAAAAGATAGATGGATTGCCCAATTATGTTTTTAGTACAAGTGTGATGTCATGGGATGGGTCTTCATAAGAAAATTTCATGTATGCAAACATATATAATTAATATGTCCATGCACCTATAATTAATATATCACCTAATCTCCATAAGCAATCAATAAATGAAAATCAGTTCTAATAAAAAGGTTCTGCTTATTAAAAAATCTAAAAAGAAAAAGAAAGAAGTAAATTATCCACATATAAAAAAATTAAATGGAAAAGAAAGGAGTAGAGCATGAAAAAAAGTTGTCTCAAATAAATTCATTCTGTTGAATAACTTTAAAAGAAAGAGCCCTTATGTCCCAACTAATTGTTCAATTTAAACAAAAATAGGTAGCATAACAAAAAATACACATTCAGTATTTTATGTCCAGAGTTTTGAAGATCCTTTATTTATTTATTTTTTAATTTTTTTTAATCCCGGAATTGGTGCTTGTGCAATTTACTTAGCATTATTGCAGAATTAGTACTTTCTAGAAGAATGTGGTAAGTACTTTGCTAACTAAAATTAATTAATATGTAGAGAACAATGTTATCCATTGTCTTGTATGTTGAAGGGGTTTTTTTGAGATATTTATTCATTTTTTTTCTATGATTTTGAAAAGACAATGCAATTGAATCATTTAAGAAAAAAATGTTTACTTTGTCACGTATAAAATGCACAAAAGGAAAATATTGTGATTATAATAATCGTTTTCTAAGGTAAAATTCTAACTCAAGGTTTTTGACAAATTGGTGACTATGTTGAATCAAAACATATTTTTAGAATTCTGTCTGTCTGTGGACATGGTAATTCAAATAATAATAATAATATGCTTTGATCAAGACAACTGAAATTCAGTGCCGGGTCATTGCAAAAAATTTGTAGATTTATATCAAGTTTTGATTAAAGAGCATTTTCAGGAAGTTTGTAAGAATGCCTGTTGACTATGACATCTGCAAAACATATTTATTCAATATGTTTTGTTTAAGAATTTTTAAATGATGCTTAATTATTACAGCTATTTTATTTTTTTAGTGTTGTGCTGTAGTTTTTGTTCCTTAGATAATAAAATTATCCAGTTTCAGCATCTGAAGTGTAGATTAGATATCAAATTTTTAATCAAATCCGTCTACAGGCTAACCATCTGTTTGGTCTGTGCATTCTCATGCATGTATACAGCATAAAACACTATCACTTAAATTAATAAAGTTTGGTACGTAATTCTGCTACTAAAATTGCAGTTCTGTATCTAATTTTAGCTTTAAATGGTGAATAAAAAATCTTCTAAAATGTATACTTGATTTTCTGCCCTGTACTACGAAATGCTCATGAATGAGACTGAAAATAAAATTCCGAGAATTGTAAGAATCATTCACGATCTTGCCTAATTTTATGCACAAAGGTTTATTAAAGTGTTATTTATTATGCATTTATTAAAGGGGTATGGGAGCTAGTTTTGGGAAAACCAATTTTACTGCTTCCTTACTATAGTCTACCATGAACAGCTGTTGATAAGTGAATTGATACAAGTGGCAACACAAATATTTTTGCTTCACAACAGCATATATTTTAGTTGCATGGCAATATCAATTTTAATAATAAATATTTGCATGTTTACCTTTATTAATTTTCCAGATTACTGAGCTCATTGCATTAGTATGGCAATTATATATTCTCTTATAATGTAAAGGGATTGGAGCATGTTCTTTATGTAGTTTAGAGATACTTGGTGCATTTTAGATGATTAAATCTTCATGGAAGTTAATATCTTAAGATATTAATTTCCATAAAATTAATATCCCCTTGAAATCCTTTTGACTTGCAGCATATCTCTTTAATGCATTGCTAAGAAAATCTTGTAATCATGAATAATTTATTGAGGAATAAATAAATAAATTTTGCCTATCAGAAAAATACAGACAGTAATATTATACATTATCTTTTATGGCATTTATTTTTAATAACAAAATGAAAATTAAATATCTAATATTCATTTAGATGAAAAGGACGATTATATAGGCTCAAATTTCAAATAAATAAGCTATTATTACATATAAATTTATTCAGAATACAAAAATTGTTTTTTTTATTCATTCTGAGACAATCATGGAACAGGAGAAAATTAGTAACAAGAAAGATTGCAAACGAGCTTACATTTAAATCAATAAACAACAATGGTGTTCATGTACAAACAAATTCAAGAAAATATGGCTGATAGGACAAGGAATTATGGAGAGTGGAATGCAAATTCAGATGTCGATTTCTTCATGAGATAATATAACAGATTGACCGAAATGCGCTAGTTGAGAACTTCGCAACGAAAACTGTTATCCTTTTTTCTGAGATTTGTGTAGTTAACAAATCTCAGAAAAAAACCCCTATAAGTTATAGAAAATTTTTTAAATTGTGCTTATTGAAATGTACAATGCAAATCTTAATAAGAGACTGGTAATTAAAATTAAGCTAGTCCAGAATTTTTTTCTATTACAGTAAGTAATAAGAAAGTGAGTTGTAATAATCAAGTAATAATATATATTATTATATCTTCGTTTTTAATTTTAAGGCAATCATCAGGCAACATGAGGTTATTACGTAAGCATTTTTATCGCAAACTGTTACAACACTCATCAAGTGCCTTCAAGCGAGGACAGCTACTGCGCACACTAGTTGTCTTTTTGCTCTGCTGTTGTCCGGGTATTGAGACAACATTGTCGGGATAACTAATTAACATTAAAACATTCACTCGGAAACATTAATGTTTCCGAATGCATGTATTTTTTATGTTTAACTGTAAAGTTTTGGTCTGTAAACATCTTTTTAAAAAGAAACATGACATATTTAACTAAAATCTATAGATAGAAGTTAGAGATAATCGTTTAAAATCATTTTTATAAAGAATACCTAATAAAAATGAAATATTCACTTCTTATTGATATTTTAAGGGAAAATAGCACTAATCTAACAAAAGTTATAATTTATGTAAAGTTTAAAAACAAATTACGTTTGATACAAATCAGCTCTCACTGTTAAAATGGCGATACTCCAATACTATTATGAAATGAACTGAAATGAGAATCAATCAACCAACAAAACAATCCGCAAAAAAATAAATTCTATAGTAAAAATGGCGGAGTATCTAGCTTCAATTTTTGGTACTGAGAAAGACAAGTACGTTATTCTTTTGCCACATTCAGATAATCTTATTTTTCAATAAATAATTTATACATTTTCTTTATCAGTTTTATTTTTCAGTGGTTAGTTTTCATGATAACTTATATGATTCTTCGTATTGAGTTCGATTTTCGACTAATTTATCTTAATAATTGTATTATGTTTGTATTTTTAATATTATTGGTTAATTTATTTTACTTTATTACTTCCTTAGTTTAAAGCTGTCATATCATTTTTAAACAACCTAAATGTTCCTTTAAAAGTAAAATTCGCAGCTATTATTTCTGTATTAACACTGAACTGCGGGCGGTCAAATGACCATCTTTCTTTGGCAGTTTCAAAGTAGTTAAGTGTTAAACAGTAAAAACCCCTGCAGCAGCATCCTTCGTTTCTTGCAAAATCGGCTGTTCAGAGTGCTTGGCAGCTCAGTGCTTAATAAAATAAGTTTATTTTTTTAATTCTCACACAGTAAATTTAAAAATAAGATAACTTGAAACAAAAGTGCTTTAATTTGAATGCATTTAAAACAAAGTATTTAGTACTTTTAAAAATGCAAAAGATTTCTCAATTTTTTTTGTTTAGATTTTTTTTAGAATTAATTTATTTTGTTCTAACAGGAAAATAAATTAATCAGCAAATGTAAAGGAATGACTAAAATATTATTAGCTTTTCCCAAACTATTGAATTAATGATTTTGGCATTTTTCCATTGATGAAAAGTATGGCTAACATTCTTGCTGAATTCTTGTCATATTTATTAGAAAAGTAAATTCATAATAGATTTGTTGTTAAATTTGGAAGAGTGGTATATATATATATATAAATTTTTCTCTTATCATTTATT
Organism: Argiope aurantia; assembly: GCA_026543865.1. Taxonomy (NCBI): domain Eukaryota; kingdom Metazoa; phylum Arthropoda; class Arachnida; order Araneae; family Araneidae; genus Argiope; species Argiope aurantia. The sequence goes on along the minus strand of JAPMOR010115199.1, from coordinate 273,695 downwards.
GAACTAATAACACAGGCCTCCAAAAATACTTTTCAAAAATGACTGATTTTTATGTTATTTGTAGTGCTGATTCTAAAATTGTAATCTATTTATTTCAATCACGTTTTTATAAACTGATTGTATATTTGAATGGAGACAGTGACATTGCCTTTAAACTTTATTATTTTATAAATCCACATAAATTACATTTATATCCTGGTTCAAGTAATTTTTAAGTATATATAGAAAATTAAAAATTCTTATAGTAATAAAGGGTTTTTTGTTTTTGTTTCTAAAAGTTCTTTTGCCTCCTTTCTTTTTGTGAACTTTGCAGGGATTGTCTTTACTATATTGATAATATTTTTTCATAGTTAAGGGATGCAGCAAACTTTCATGTTGATAACATATTATCATATTTATGCTACTCTTATATGTACTAATGTTGCCTTGAAACATCACAATTACACATAATTCTGAGATCAGATTATTCTGATTATGATTAAAATGAAATCTTACTCTTTGCTTGGAAATCATGTCACTCTTGCTGCAGTAGTGGGTAAAGTTAACATTTCTCAACACTTTTTGAAAGAGATGATTAATTTCCATTTGATTTCTATTGATCATTTGTATTTATTCACTTTTTCTTTCTTTTAATAAAAGGAAGAGGTGAGACAAAATAAATGGATTCCAGTGAAATCAAATGGTAATTATCCTTGTAGCTTCAAGTACCCTTGGAAGTTATTTAATCTTTGACTACGAATTAAAAGTTCTATGCTGCACAAATGCAACCATTGCAAAGGATGACTACTGTGTTGATGACTATAAATTTTATTTTTAATATTATTTAACTTGTATTATGATTAGTAGGATTTAATGAGTAGAAATTTTTGCTAATATTACTACAAAAGTGTCATGTTGATGATTTCCGAGTGCTTGTTGATGTATATATTGGTGCTTTGTAGGATTAAGTTGATACACGTTTCATTGTATCAGTCAAGGTTCATACTGATATTTGATTGTATCTGATATAGCTGGTAACTGAATCTTTTCTCATCAGATTGAAACCAAGTGCTTGATGGGTATTGATTCTCATACTTGCACTTAGATTAGAGTTGATACTGAAGTGTGATACTTTAACTGATTATTTTATATTTTTTTAGACCCAACAACCTATCTTTCCCATCAATTGGTATTAAAATACTACTATCTGTTTATGGATATTAGCTTTAAAGGTTCTTACCTTGAGTCAAATTGCTTATTAGCTATAACTTTTGAGGTATTAATTTTAATTGTGTGTTTGTGTTTAAATCAACTTTAAAAAACTGAAGATTTTTTTAATAAAACTTAAAAAATTAATAGAGTTAATTTAATTTAGTTTTTATTTTTAATTATCAGAAAAGATACTTTGCTTGTTGATGATGTGCCATTGACCCGAGATGTTTTCAAAAGTCATGGGTGGCCTTCATTTTGATAATGATAGACATGTGGTTGAGAAGAAGGAAAAGCTTTGTCACTATTGATAGTGTAGAAGGGTGGGATTCTTCTGTGATATGTGCATCGTTACTTGGAATTGAGAACAGTTTTGGCTATTGATATATATATAGCAAAGAAAAACAAGATATATGTTCATAACATTGTCAAAGCAGAATGCTGAATCATAGTATATTGATTTAATACTTTGTAACAGTTATAGTATCATTGATTGAAAAAAAAATGGGAAATCTTGGAGATAATGAAAGTCTAAAAGCTGATACTGAGTACTCGATATTCATAGTCTGTACTAGTTTTGTGTGTCTAATACTTTTACATACCTAATACAAGGCATCAAACTATATAGTATCACTCAACTTTTGCCACATAGGATGACTGATAGCAAAATAGATATGGTTGGCTCCTTTTTCTCTCTCCACTAGTGTATTTTATCTTTTTCAAAAGTTACTTATGGTTCAGAAACTAACTTTTTTTTTATCATGCAGTCGCAATTTTACACTAAACAATATTGTACAATTGTGGCTACAGTGTTTACAAATAATACTGTACTCATTGTGGCTACAGTGTTGCAATTATTTCTAAAAATATTTTTACCCTTTTAGAATTTTTCTAATCAAGAGTTTGGAAATCTTTGTCAAAAAATCATTAAAATGTGGTTAATATTCTTTCGTAACATCCTATAATCATTATTTGATTATGAAAACTCCTACTAGTAGCTTGAATTAGCATATAAAATGATAAGTAGAATGTAATTTAGCCGACTATTCTTTTTTTTTTTTTTTTTTTTTGTTACAATTTGTGCCGGTTTCTTTGGTTTTGTATTAATCATTTCCCTTTAACGCAAGCACAGGAGAAATATTTAACATTTAGTATCTTATTATATAATTTAAACATTTAGTATCTTATTATATAATTTGTTTTCTTTCATTTATATTATAAATCAATCATACAGATAAGGACAAATTGTTTTCAAAAAACATATAGGCATATTTTAGGGTTTATTTTTAGTTAGTATTCCTGCATTAACTTTTGCTGGAGTTGATAAGCAGTTAAATCTTGTTATTTTATACTATAAAATAGTAAAAAATTTAACAATTGCTATTGAATGAATGAATACAAGAATTGCATTTTTTAAAGTTTGCAGCTCTATTCATTTTATGATTAAAAAAAGCACAATTGCATATCTTAAGTACCTGCATTGGCATTTAAATAAATTTTTGATCCATGACATAGAAATAAGTTTTTTATTTTTTAATATCAGTTTTAAAACATGTTACATATGGTTGCCTAGATATTTATACAATGTATCTAATTACCACAATAATTCAATATGTTTAATTTGGTAGACATGTGTATTAAAACAGTTGCATAACAGGTGAAGTATATATACTGTGGTGCCTATGTAAGGGGTATCACCAAGAAAAAATGTGACTTCTTTACAAGGCCAACTATGATATTAAATGAATTAAAAAAAAAGCTAATCTTGAATGCCATTTATCCTTCTTTATCATTTTAGTAGAAGCATTATCAACTGCATTTGTATAATGTGTGTGTATATAAAGAGAGAGAACATTTAATTTTACATTTCACAAATTGTCTTTTATTCCATTATTTAGGAGAAAAGGATAGAATGTAAATTAACCAAATATACCAAATCAGAAAAGTATTCTAGAAACAAGATTTAATTTTTGAAGGGGGGGGGGTGCCTATAAAATTTTTTTAACAAATATAATGTAAAAATAAAACTATTTATCTTGTGCACAGACTATGACCACTTTAACTTGTTATGCTCCTTAAATAACAAATGTCTTTATCTAAGGAAAGTCTCTCAGATTTGAATTAGATTATCCAAAACTTTCTTCTTTATTAGTAATAAGTAAATAATTCATATTAAGAAAAAAAAATTTAATAGGCTTGATATTTAATATGGTGAATTTCTGTGAATTCTTCCTAAATATTGGCAAATTTTTAGTAAAGTTGCGATGCATACATATTATAAATAAATTAGCCTGAAGATTCAACCTTCCCTTCCTATCTTGTTCAATAGTTTTAACTTTAATCTAAGTTTGGAAAAAAATCTGAATACTTAATTTATGTCATTGAATTGTGTTCAATTAAAAAAAAAACTCCTTTCAATTAAGAAAAATATTTTAATTATTAGAACTCAGTAACAGCAAGTTTTATAAAAATGCTGTGACTTTTAAAATAGTTGCAGCATTTTTTTTCTACACAATGTTAAAGATAAATTTAAATTAATTGTTCAAACTTAAATATAAGATTTTTTCTTCATTAGATAGAATAAGGAAGAACATCTTAGTCCTGTATTGGTTTACTTATAATTTGACAATGTTAAGGTATAAATATTTGTACAAAACTTGTTATTCATGAAAATTGGTTTATTGAATATGCATACATAATCATGCACATATTGAATATGTTTCTCATATTATTGTGAGTAAAAAAAATAATAATCTAGGATTGCTTTATTTCTTATAGTTTTTACAGCCTGTTGAAAAAATTGCATTCAATAAAGAATTAACACAAATTAACAAAAGTGGACTGAACCTCTTAGCAAAACCAAATTGTAATGGGAAATTTTCTAATAACTAATGAGAATTTTGAAGAATCTTTAGAGGGGGGAAAAAATGAAAATTAATTTCTTGCCATTTATTTAGATGTATAAAGAAACAATTCATAGTTTTTTGGGTATAAATATACTGTTTTCAATAATGATTCTATTTTATTTTTTTTATTAAAGTTAAGAATAATTTTAAAAAATTAATTTCGAGAAGATAATGAAATGTGAAATGCTTTTTGTAAATCATAAATTTTTATTAATATTGATATTTTGCTATTAATATTTATATTTCCTATTTAGAGTAAACTGTTCATTTTATTTCAAAATTGGAGCTTGCAGGCATGGAGATAGGTGTTCTCGCATCCACAATAAACCTACTTTCAGCCAGGTATGTATCAGTCTTTTTTTTGCTAGTATCATTTTTATAACAATTAGTAACATGTTTAATTTTCTAAAAATATTTTTGTGATCAAATATCTGTATTTTTTTAGACTGTACTGCTCCAAAACTTATACCACAACCCCCAAAATTCTGCTCAATCTGCTGATGGATCACATTGCAAATTTCGTGAGTATATTTATTTGTTTTTATTTTATTAATTGGTTTTAATTGAATGAATAAAAGAGTTTTTGGTACGTGTTTCTATTCACTTGATAGTAACCACAATTGAGGACTAGGCAATTGTTTCAAGCTCTTAGACTTATAGGAGCTGCATGCAGGTCGATTTACAAATGCTTTTAGCCTAGTTACCAAATTCAATTATTTTTTTTTAATGCAGATTGTATAAAATTTTAGAATATATCTATTTTTAAAAAATATAAATGGCCAATGCAGTACTTATAAATGGTAAGCATTGCCCATACAAGAGTCATATTAAATATATATTTTCAAAAAAAATACTTTAAAAATTGTTAAAATTATGAATAATTATTAGCTTGTCGATTGGGTTAATGTATGTAAAAGTGCAACTAAGCTGATCAATTTATTAAGAGATTCTTTATAATTAATGCTGCCTAGCCTAAATCTGCCACTGACCAAAATACATGTAAAATGCAGCAGTTATTCAGCTCTTCTGTGAAAGGCTCAGTTTTATGCTATCTTTGCAGAATAGAAATAAAATTTGTGCAGATTGCTTTTTAAGAACTGCCATGCTAATAAAAAGATGTTTTACACCAACACTTGTATTCTATGAACTTATGCATTTTCTTCAACTTCTAAAACTTGTGCATTTTCTTTATTCATTATTGTATTTGAACTCACACAATTTCTTTATTCACTGTATTTGAATATTCAATAAAAAAAGTACAATTGTCGAAATTGCTGTTAATTTTTTTTTTTTTTTGTTATATGCTTGGATATAAATACTATTGATGTTTATAAAAAGATAAAATTATGTTATGCTAGTTTTAATATTAAGCTTGGAAATCTTAACTCATCAGAGATTGTTTATTCTAATACTATTCTCTATTAATTTCATATGGAGTTTATGAAAAGGCAACCACATTGTTTCTACAAATGGACTGAACCATTATGAACACTTGTAAATCTTAAGATGGTTATTCTTTAATTAATTTGTATCATTTTTCCGCAAGTAGTTGTGAATTTTCTTTCCCCTTCCCATATTTCTGTTTTCATATTTTATATAGGAAAGTATCAGTGAAATGATTGTAATTTGAATATTATAATATTATTTTTAAGAAATCAGCCTCTTGAGTTTTTCTAATTGACCAAGGTGTGCTGAACTTAACTAACATATATAATTGAATATTTATTATCTGTTAGACTATCAATGCAACAATTACTTTATAATGGTATTATTAATTGTATTTTAATTTTCTGACTTAAGTATTCCATTATTAAATTGATACCAATTTCTCTACCAATAAAATTGTTCTCATTATATTATTATTATTTCTTTTGTATTTGATATTAATCATGAAGCTAGAATTCTGAACTTATGGAGAGATAGCCCTCATAATAATGATTTTAAGGTTTGTAATAACTGAGGATGTAACAGAGAAATGCATTTGTATCTTTATAACCTAAAATGCAATTTCTTTGTCATGTCTTAAATTATTAAATTTATGATTTTTTTCTATTTATTATTCGTTTAATTTTATTTAATCTTCATTAAATTCAGTTCAGGGATTTATTTTGAAATTATTTGTTGCTGTACTTTTTTACCTCTGCAATTCTGCACATATATAGTGAATAATTTTCTATCATTACAGTAACAAATTTGACAGAAGAAGAAGTTCAAGAACATTTTGATAATTTTTTTGAAGATGTCTTTGTTGAACTCGAAGATAAAGTATGCACATAATTTTTATTATTTTCTAGAAATGTTTGTATTGTCTTCCTTTTTTTGTGTGTCTAGTTTTTATTTATATCATTAATGGTTTTAACATTTAATTATCATATTCTGCAAACATGACTTTGAAGATCTCTTAAAATTTGTTATTTAGTAAATTTGTTAATTTATTAATTTTTTTATACTGAAATTAGTAGTATGTAGCAATGCCCTGACACAGATAAACAATAATATAAACTGAGATCTTAAATTTATTTTATTTGCAACCAAACTTGAAAAATTTTATTTTATCTCATAGCTAGAATATTGGTCTGGTTCCAATGAATTGAATGAACTTAAATTAAGATGGCACAAGTATTTATTATAACAATGGCACAATATTTATAACAATTATTTAAAATTATTTGTTAATCAAACAAAAACAATTGAACTCTCAATAGATTACTATAACAATCCACTAACTCATTCGCCGAAAATAGATGTCGTGAATCGGATTCTCAGCAATCTTAAGTTCTGCAAGATGCCAATGATTATACAATACTCTCAAGGAAACGCTTCTTTTAATGATTGTAGCAAGGATTTTATATACTCTTTTAAGGCTCCTGAGTTTTTCAGTAAAGAATAGAAATTTCATGATGGCAGATCAATATATTTGACACTAAAAACTTTACCAAGAAGACATACATTTTAATTTACAGAACATTGATAATATAAATAATAATATGAAGTGTTAAAGAACAATAATAATAAATTAAAAGTATTTCTTTAATGAGTTATAAAGGTTTTAAAGGCTCTACGATTTTCATAACTAATTTTTTAAATAAATGTCGAAAGGTATAAAAGAAGAAACCCTGACTTGAAATAAGTTTCCAAATAAAAAATAATGATTGTAAGAATATTTATGAAATATTGATTGTGTTATTTTAATACTTAACTTTTGAACTGGGATATTAAGTCAACATTGCATCTTTTATTTTCTGCAATTGTTTACTTGAATTTGTTTCATTAATATTGTTATATTTCCTCGAGATCAATTAATATTGTTTTTTTATTTTTCATTACTGTGTTTTGAATTACATAGTTTATTATATGAAGTCATTTAGCCTTTTCCAATCAATAAGTCAATCTTTATTGTGTGTTTTCTGTGATGAAATACATTTTTCTTATGACTCAACTATGAGATGTTATGTATAAAAATATAAAAAACTTTTTAATATTTTAGTTAATGGTAATCGATGTTTAATGTTTTATTCCATTTGTATGTGTAGAAAATTCTGAAACCTGCATATCAAATAAACAGTAATTGTAAGCAGTAATTATGAAATAATAAGGCAGCCTAAAAATATATAAACTATTTTATTATTTTATAATTTTTTTATTTAAATATATTATCTCTGTGCAAATGGTCATCTTTCTGTATCGCTTTTAGAAAATATCAGTTAAATGTTGTATGCCTGATATTAAATATTATATTTCAGAGGAAACAAATGAATTTTAAGAAACACTTTATAAATATCTTACTAACAGACTGTTTCAATTTCAATAATGTGTTAATATAATGAAATCTTTAAAATCATTTTTAATATTTAATTTTAGTATGGAGAAATTGAAGAAATGAATGTTTGTGACAATCTTGGAGATCATCTAGTTGGGAATGTATATGTAAAGGTAGGTATTAATTTTAGGTTTTTATTTTTGTAAGTTTTGAAATTGCATAAGCTTATGAAGTTGAATTTGTTAGAATAAATTTAATAAAATTAATCAATTTAACAATTTCAGCAAATAAACTTGTTCAAGAGAATATAGTACTTATATATTTATTTTAATTTATATGGATGATTAAATTTCTTTGTTGATCTTAAACCTGGACATTCAAGTTTTTTGGACGTAGTTTTTCAAAATAATTCCGTTAATTTTTTCAACATAGGAAGTTTTTTAGTGCTTGCTTCTTTCCTACTAATTTTGTTTTAACTTAATTAGTGACTGTCCAAAAAGAGTTTTCTGTCCTGCCATATTCAAAATGGTCAAACATGGGAATACAGTGCTTTTGTTCAGGTATAAAAGATACTATTTTTCATTCTCTTTGTGAAAATAACCCTGATACGTCTTTTAAAGTATTTTATAATGAGTGGTATGTGTTCCTTAGAGTTCCGTATAAAAAAATTGGAATAAATTTAAGAAATAGATGTTGGGAATTGCTTAAATGATGTTTATCACACATTTTATTTATTAATTTTTTTGCGAGCAGTTTTTCAATAACTTCTGGATGTAATAAAGTTTTGAAATTTATTTCCTGCGATTGAAATTGTGAACAAATAATTAAGAGATTCTATAATATTCATAATAATGAATTATAAGATTAAAGACTAAAAAATAATTAAAATAAAAAGTACAATTTTAATTTAAAGTTCAATTTAATTTTTAATTAAAGTATATTAAAAAATGTTTTTGTCCAAATAATTTATTAATCATAATACATTTCCTTTAATTTAAATTCTTTATATATGTTTGTCATTTGTTATGTTGGGATAAGAAATTTTAATATAATCATCAAAATTAAAAGAAAAATGAACATTGTTTTATTTATTATTTTACTTTTAATTAGTTTCGCAGAGAAGAAGATGCTGAAAAAGCTGTGGAAGATTTAAATAAGCGATGGTTTGCTGGTAGGCCTATATATGCAGAACTTTCTCCTGTCACTGATTTTCGTGAAGCTTGTTGCAGACAATATGAAATGGGGTTAGTATGCAACTCTCTCTATGTGTATTTGCTTAAAATCCTTTATCACAAAATTTTAAAATTCTTTGAAGAATAGTTGTAGTTAATTGATAACTAATATGCTTAATATGAGATATTTTTGGCAAAATTAAGCATTTAAAGTATTTGAGCAATTAATCAGTGGTAGAGAGTTAGTTAAAAAGAATAAATAAATAGTGGATCAGTTCTTTTTTAAAATTTGAATGAAACAAAATATGTTAAGCATACATTTTTTATGTATTCATAAAACTTAATTCTAGATTTTTATGATGTTGCCTTTAAGTATAATATTTTCTATTTTCTCTGAAAATAATTAAAATTTTACTTTTCGAATTAATTTAGAATTTTAGAAATTTGTAATAAGTGATTGAAATTTAAAGCTTATTTTTTAAAAATTAATTTATTCATTATTCTATTTCTCTCTTGTTCCCCTTTCTGCTATAGAAGAGGATTATGAAAATACGCATATAAATTTTTAATTGTTGTGGAAGTTTCCTTCAACTAACAATAAAATTAATGAACCTTTGTGGAAACTTATTTTTGTGAGATAAGAATCTGCAGAATTAAATTTCTCTGTATTATTTTTAAACGTATTAAATAAGATTTGAATATTTCCTTAGACTGCTATGAATATATCATGTAAATTGTTTTTATCTTTTGATGAAGATTTGATCATGGTATAAAATATCTATTATCATTATTTTAATTATATTGTTTCATCAGATATGCTTCCTTCTTTCTGTTAGAAAAATTACTGAACCCCCCCCCCCTTATATGTTATTGAATGAACTAACATAATTGCTGATAAAAGTATTTTGTTAAAAAGCTGGGATATATGTTTTCAAATGTTTGCTAACTATTTAAGTGATTTTGTTAAAATTATTTAAAATATGTTTTGCATCTTTCAGTTAAAGAAAAAGAAATGCATATAGATTTAAATAACCTTTGACTTATCATGTTTGATATTGTTTTCCTTTCCTACATTATATTTATCTAAAAATAATGAGAATTGATTTTTGAAAATTAAAGTAAAAATTAAAATGTTGTAATTCTAACTTATATTAATTGCAAGTTTTCTCTTTTACATCTTTTAATGAATATAAAAGAAGTGGTTTTTATATTATATAGTATATGGATATATTATTCATAAGTTTTTTCTTTTACTTCTCTTAGTGAATGTACAAGAAGTGGGTTTTGTAATTTCATGCATTTGAGACCTATTTCAAGAGAACTCAGGCGTGAATTATATGGTAGACATAGAAGACGAAGGTAAATCATGTTTTGTACGATGAAGTTTTAGTTTTCTTCCAGATGTAAAATGCTGATACATGTATATATAAAAGATATTGCACTATTAATCATGATATTAACAATATTAAAGTTGTGTAATATTAAATAGAAGAAATGGTATCTTCTCATTTTTTTAAAAGTCATATGGGATGGGTAAATGTTTTATAAATTGTTGGTAAATAAATATTAACATTTCACCTAGACTTGGATCAAATGTCCTTAAAACTTAATATTTAGTAAAAGAAATATATATATATAAATTAAATGCAGTTTTAACAAATTATAAATTGTTTAAATTAACAACGTATAGATATTTCAACTAATATATTCATTTTTAATGCAAAATTTTATTTTTTTCTCTTAATACTTGAAATATAATTTAATTCTTAAAAGAGTAATAATTATAAACATAAATGGATTTTTAATATAACAATAATTTAATTAACTTACAGAAGTTTCAGTTACTCCTTGTTTAATCAAAAATAAATATTCATTCCCCTAATATTGAATTATAATTTTTAAACAGAAAATAATTACAAATATAACTTAAATGGTGATAATTATTAAGCATAATTACTAACTAAAATAAAATTTTATTCAATATTTTTAGAAATTTTTTCTACTTTTATTAATTTTCAAGGATATAAAAGAAACAGAATGGCAATTATGCAGAAGCATTGGAAAAAATATATTTTAGTGTGTGATTATTCACAATTGCAACATTTGTTGATCTATTGGGCAAACATCATTTACATTGAAAGATATTTGTCTTTCTTTAGAAAATTGGGCAGGTATAAAATGTTCTGTATAATGTTGTTAAAATTTTTTTGCCATCTCCTTTGCATTCAATAAATTAACACCTGCTTTCCTTTTCTTTTCCATTATTAATACCAGGGATATTTCTGATGTATTTAATGAATTATCAACTGCTCTCTTTAAGAATGTACAGTTTCGTTGAGTTAGAGCAATGAGTTTGACATCAGCAAAATTAAAAAATTCTAAACTTTTAATATTTTAAGATAATTGTTATTTAAGTTACTTATCTCTAAAATTATATTTATTAATATTTTGTTTAAAAATTAAATTATAATTCAAATACCAAGTGAATAAACATTTATTTTTGCATAAAAAAATAAGAAAAACATATAAAAACTATTTGAAAAATTGAAACAAATTTAAGAAGAAATCAAAAGAAAAACAAGTCCAGGACAAAATGTGGGTCTTGCAAATATTAAGCCAATGCTCTACCAAGTTGCTATCATTATGCTTGGCAATGCTCGCAAATTACTATGTAAGTATTATATATGAGCAATGCTGCAAGTTTGAGGGTCATTTTCTCAGAATTATCTGGCTATTGCTTTTTAAAATTTTGATGAATTAACACCCTGAAAGTATACTACCATTATACCAAATCTCATTCCAAACTTTATTTTCTTTTGGGATAGCAGCATGCAGAAAGATGTACTTGGCAAGTGTTGCTTGTCTTTACAGGCTAGAGCATTTTTTTTTTAGAAAAATGCACTAATAATTTATAAAATGCATCCTTTGTATAGAAATGCACCAGTTTTTAAATGTATAACAATAAGTATCATATTTTCAATAAGGATTAAAAGACATCAAATTACTAGATATTTAATACTGAAAAAAACAAGCAAATTTTAATGTATTTTATTATGATTGATAGAACTTTTAATGTAACACCAAATCATTGAGGCAAAATATAAAAGCATAAGAAAAAAATAAATGTTTACGTTTAACATTTTAAAGTACTTCAAAAGAATGTAACGATTAAGGCTCCAAAGCCGTGTAAATACAGCAGTGTAGATCCAACATTTTACAATTTACTTTCATAGGCATTACCTTGCCTTTTCTCTTATTGCACACAAACTCTGCATCTTTTCAGTTTTTTTTAAATCTATTTTACAATAAATAATTGAAGGTTTTGTTATTATCATTGGAAAAATCTATAGGCCATAAATTTATATATTCCTCCTCTCAGAGAAAGATAAGCAGTCTTTTAGTGATGATTGCATAAATGAAATTGAGAGAAATAAAACCCTTGCTAAAATAAAATCCAAATGATAGTTTAATGACTTAACCTAAATGAAAAAAAAAAAAAATGTGACATGAGTTATGATTTTTAAATTATGACAAAACTTCAAAATGAGCAATTTTATTACATTAGTAAACATGTAGCTCTGTTTACATTGACAAAAATCCAATAATTCACAGACAGTTGCCCAGTCCCAATCTCGCCATTGGAAGAGAAATATTGATGTATAAGACCAAACTTTTGAAAGAAATGGGAATTATTAGTGCCATTTAACAGAAGGCATTTTGTTCCCAAAGCCCAACACATCTGAGTATCAATAAGCCTAAAGCATTATTCTGTTTTGACCTAAGGATGTCTGTGGAGAATCTGATATAAACAAAGGTGACGGATTAAAAGTTGAGGAAGAAATTCCAAGAATTAGAATTCTTCTGCAATTTTAGAAATTGGAGAAATGTTCACAATTTTTTTAGCCATCATGTTATTTTATTTAATATATTAACTAATAACATATGCAGTTAAGACTAAAGCTTCGTCTTTAATTCTGTAGGATTATTTGTAAGTTTCATACTAAATAGTCATTCTTTGATGTGTTGTGGTAGATATAAATATTTCATCATTTAGCAGTGCTTGACTATTGTAGTAAGTTAAAAAACTTTCACATTCACACAATACATGTTACCATCTACATAATATTGTTTTATAGTTGATATAACATGCCCTTTCTCCATCTCATGGTATGCCTTTGATTCTAAAATTAAATCGACTTGGTACACTTGGGCTTGCATCATGTTAGCATGAATTGATTCCGTATTGTTATTGCTAATGTTAAAGTACTATTATTGAAATTGACTCATCGTAAAATAACTAGTGTTGCCTCCGAACAGAATGTAAATATAATTAAACTTAAATTTTTAATTTTTTGTATTCTACTTAATATTATTACTATTTTTACAATTTAATTTAACATTTTTAATTATTCCATTTTACAGATCTAGATCCCGTTCCCGCAGTCCCCGCGAGCGCAGGAGATCTCGCAGTCGAGAGAGACGCCGCAGATCCCGTAGTCCCAGGGAAAGAGAAAAGGATAGAGATAGACGAGATCGTGAAGGAAGATTCTAACATTACATACCAGACCAAAACGTGTCATTTGGTTTTTCATACATTTAAGTAGCGTATTCAAGCATTATAATAATTCAATGTAATTTCGTCTCATTTTCTATCTATGTATTTAGTCTTAATAAATAAAAGTGTCTTTCTCTGTGGAATTCATCTGTTTTTATACACTTATGGCACTAAAGTCTTGAGCCATTATTAAGCTTTTGGAATAATGAAATTTTTATATCAGCCTAATGCAGTGATCAAAAGTTCTTACACAAAATTCTAAGAGTAATTGAGGCAAATAAAAAGCAATTTTTTACAACAGAATATACAGTTGCAAATCCAAAGGATGACAGCCACAGTAATCTCTATGTCAATGATACAGATAGTAATAGAATACCCCATTTAAAATGTATAATAATAGAATACAAATTCACAATAACAAAGTTAACTAATTTAATGATTAGTCAAATACTGTATCAACAACAAATTTTTGGAACATTTTAAGTAAATGTTGAAAGGATGTACTTTGCAAAGTATGACATGCTTCATATGTTTTAATACATAAAATTGTGTTGTGTTATAAATATGTATTTCATTAAACTAGTATTATACACTTTATTTGGTGTATTTATTTCACTGACACAAAACCCACATGTAACTTGATTCAATGTTTTCTGTTGTAAAAATGTCTCTGTATACATGATTTACTTTTGAAGTTTATAAACAACATTTTAGAATAGTTATTTTAGTTAGTATATCTTACTAAGTTAGTTATATTACTAGTATAGTTATCTTACTTATAATAGTTAGTATATCTTAATGAATTAATGCTTGTTGTTTATTATTTATGAGTATAAAATCTTTTGATTTATGAAGCACATGATGTGTCAACAATTGTATTATTAGTGGAGTAAGAACAGGAAAAACATGTCTGTCAATAACATATATTTAAAAGATTGATAAAAAAAAAATAGATAACATATATTAGTTGTAAAAGGAAATTCTTTCTTGTGGAGTTAATTTAAACAGCAGATGAAACTGAAATGGAAATAAGAAGGATGTATTGAAATGTGTATGTTATATTTTCCGTTTCGCACATCCAACCTTATAGGACTGCTATATAGAATACTCAGTTAAGTAGAAAACACATGGAATTTATAATCTGGGAACAATAAAGCTGGAAATTTTGATTTTTTTTTTTTTATCCAGGAAATTTTGTTTTCCAAAAAATATGCTGATCTCTTTGAACAGTGCAAGATTAAAATAGTTATAAAAAATAAACAGAATTTGCAGTTAAACCACAGAAGTTTTTTTTCTATTTGCTCCCTTTTTCTTCTACATTGATCTATCCAATTTCAAAGATGGAGAAGAAAAAACATTCTCATTAGAATAGTGACTACTGTTACTTAAATAGAAGTGGAGCTACTGAAACTGGAAAAAAGACAATTTTAGCAAAACGCTTTATATTTGTGAAGAATACTACAAAAAAAAAATATTTGAGTGAATGTTAAATTTTGCTATTTTTAAAGCTGTGTCTTGTTTAATTCCGCATTTAATGAAAAACAATGCAATATTATGTGAAATGCAAATAGTATGATTTGCTTCAACTTTATTAAAGAACACAAATTTCAGCTGTATGTTCAGAACATACAAATATCCTATTTGAAATTTTTCTTAGAAAAATTAAAGAGTAAATGCAAAAAGCAACTTTTCATGTAATGAAGAAATCTGTTAAGTTGATTTCTAAACTAATGTTTTGACGTCCACAGAATTTTGGGAAGTTGTAAAAATAATTATATTGTCACACGGCACTGCAGCTGTGGAGAATGAATTTAGTAACAACAAGAATATGTTTGTTGAAATTGAGTGATGATTCTTTAATTGGTCTATGTATAATTCCATACATTTTCATGGGGGGGGGGTCTTAAATGCTCCAATCTTGAGAGACTGGTAATAGGTAAAATTAGTACATGTGAAGTACTATGGCACTTTAGAAAAGCAGAAAAAGTTAGGAAGGAAAGAAAAAGGAGAATCTACTAAATGCAAAACAACTTCGCAAATTAAATTGTTACAAAAAAAAAAAAAGATCCCTGAATAATTGCAGAAGTTGTGGAAATGTATATGAATTAAAAACAAAAAAAAAAAACACTTTGCAATGTTTTTTTTATAATAAATAATGATCAAGTGATTTGCAACATAATAGCAAGGTTATGTTGTGTTTTATTTCTACCTAGTTCTTAATTTTGCGTAACTTTAAATTAGGCCGCATGAAGAAGTGATTGCTACCCCCCCCCCCAACGTGAATTTGTTTTGATAAATTCTAGGCAGCAATAAAGAGAAATAGCCTTTATTTTATGAATATAAACATTTATTTAATATGCTATTTTCATCTATATCTATACTTATAAATAAAGCTCAATGTGTGTGTGTTTTTGCACTCTACAGGCCAGGCCAGGTCATTTGACCTACAGCTACCAAATTTGGTACATGTCTACCTTAGAGGTCGGAAATGTGCACCTGGGGTCCCTTTTTTTTGAATTTTTAATTAGAATTTCAAATATTAATTAAAAATTAGCTTTCCCGCCAAAAAAATCTTCCATTTTCTCCACCGCCAAACGAGTAAGGCTTCAGTTTTTTTCCCCCAACAGTTATGAGGCTAGGGTTAACATTTTTCGGCCGATTATTTCAAACGATTCTGTTTATTTTCTTAATGTTTTATGCATTTAAAATTAAACATTGTTAATTAATCCATCTTTCAGATTCATTCTGAAGTACTTTTGAATTAAAATAACACAGAATAAAGGAAATTAAAAATTTCTTATCTGCATAGCGTTACCCCAACTGGCGTAGAAAAATTCACGCATGCGCAATGTGTTCTGATGGTTGACATGATAACCATTATCAACGGATGATTTAAATTTTATTTTTAGGTTAGTTGCATGCTTTTGTAATTAAATTGTATTTATGTTAGTTATATATTTTTTTGTGTATGCTTATAGTTTTAAGTACATCGTTTTTTAAGTAGTTTTTTTAAACCTGTTTTCGACCGATTATTTTAAACGATTCATTTTATTTTGTAATTAAATTGTATTTATGTTAGTTATATATTTTTTTGTATATGCTTATAGTTTTAAGTACATCGTTTTTTAAGTAGTTTTTTTAAACCTGTTTTCGACCGATTATTTTAAACGATTCATTTTATTTTCTTAGTGTTTGATGCATTTAAAATTAAACATTGTTAATTAATCGATCTGTTCATGATGAATCTGAAAAAATTTTGTTGACAAATTCTTGAGATATTACATAAATTACGAAAGATATTCTTTAGTGCTCATAAAGTTTAAACGCTCAGTGACTCTGTTATCAGTAATCATATTATAAAAAAATGCTTTGTTTCAGTAAAAAATATTATTATAGTAATTACAGATTAATTCTTTCCACTTTAGTTCAAAGCATAAATTCTACGATAGGTAACAGAAAATTAGAGAGATACATATTACGTTATGACTGAAGGCCTTTATAATATTGTGAGTGAATTATATGACTATCAAAATTTGATGTTTTAAAATATTTTGATGAAGAATCTATTAAAGTTGGAATTGCGTAAAATATTTAATTATTAAAATTTAAACGAACATTAAGATTGGCGAACCGGCTGGTCGCCAAAGGCGGCTAATATATTAATAAAGCATTGTTTACTTTGCTTTTTCCACTGTTGAAAACCAAGGGGAGCGGTATTGTTATTCTATTATTACTAGCATATGAGTAAGGTTTGCGCATTTCCTCTTGTATGGCGTATACAAGGGAGAGGGGGAACGCGTGTTTTTTACCCAGAAATGAGTGGCAACCCTGCAAGAGGTCTGAGCATATTTTAATAAAAATTGCAGAAAACATTACTTTTCAAATTTTTATTTCCTTTTAAAGAAACTCAATACATGGAATTCTGTGAATGTTTGTTAGAAATCTGGTAATCTAACAGCTTCTTCTCCATTTCTACTAATAATAAAGACGAATGTATGTGTGTGTATTGGCGCTCTACAAGCTAGCCATTTGTCCTGGAGCTACCAAATTAGATATATGTATAAATTTATCGCGACACATGTCTTCTAATAAAGACGAATGTGTGTGTTGGCACTCTACAAGCTAGATCGTTTGATCACAATAACAGCCAAATTTTATGCATTGCACATAACTTGGAAGGTAGAATTGTGCACCTCGGCATGTTTTTTTATTTAGAAAATTTAATTAAATATTAAATTGAATTTTGGCTTTTTTTTTTTTTTTTGCAAAGACTTTCGAAAATATTATCACACAAAATAAATTTTATACCATTTTAAAATTTAGAAAATTGACTTTTTAATAACACCAATTTATTAATCATGCAATTTTTGAATTTTGGCAATTTCTTAAAAATATTTTTTTTGCTTCATTTTCAATAATAGATTACATTGTTAACTTGAGTTTCAAAATGTTTTTGTTTTATCTACTATCTGATCATGTGATTTTCTTCCATGGTTCATAGCTAAGAAATAAAGGTTTTGTTTAGTTTATAAGACAAATAAAAAAAATGAAGTTACAATGTCACGAAATTCAGAATATAGATAATCCAGATATCATAGACTACTCCGACCCGCCCAAAGGCAATTGAAAAACTTAAATGACTGGACCGCCGTGACAACTCTGGCAGGAACTTTAGTTGAGTTCTAAGGGCCATCACTGGCCACGGTACAATCCTTCCCTAAGGAAGTACATTCCGTCAACGATATGAGGTAACCACCTCCACACGTTCGTGTACCCTCAGGGGCGGCGAGAAACAACCACCATACCAGAAGCTTCTCAACCTCAATTACGAAGTGCCCCCAGGGGGGATAATCCAAATATTTGCAGTTGTAATGGGACTAGTCTTCATTAGAAAAGTTCAAGTACACGGTGAATGGAGCGCATGTAAGACAATTAAAATAACACGGCTTTAGTGTGAAACAATTTGGCAGAATTCTGGACGTGAGATTATACATCTAAACGATTTATCTGAAATCAAATGTTACCAATATTCTTGGAGAAGCAGCTGATCGCCTAGGCTGTTTAGTTAACAATATACAGAAGACACAATCGTAACGAGACTACTCTGTTTATCAAGCATTAGGTACAGAAAAAAAATTAAAGGTACAGAAAAAAAATTAATTCTATACTTCAGGGTAATTAAATTAAATTATTTTCATTCATAATTTTTAAAGAAATGTCTTGATTTATGTTGCAAACTTAGAAACTAACAACTGCTTTGAAGAATTCCACTGGTTTTTCAATTTCATCTTTATTAGGAAATTGAAATAAGCAGAACTTTTATGTACAATCATCGCTGATTGTTCTGTTTTCCAATAACAGTGTAATATTCTAATCGTTCCGATAAATTACTATTCCTTTCAAGTAA
Source organism: Argiope aurantia (assembly GCA_026543865.1). Taxonomy (NCBI): domain Eukaryota; kingdom Metazoa; phylum Arthropoda; class Arachnida; order Araneae; family Araneidae; genus Argiope; species Argiope aurantia. Next base: position 254,707 of record JAPMOR010115199.1, on the reverse strand, counting down.
AACAAGAGGTATCTTGCAATAGAATTTCCTTTTAGAAAAAAAGAAAAAGTGGGTTTTTTTTTATTGAAGCCACATTTAATTTTACATTCTGCCATATAAAAATTCACGTTAATTTTTAATCGTAATTAAATAGTGTTCTGATTAAACTTTCTTAAATTATCATCATTCACAATTCCGTAGTGATCTAAGAAATTTCCCTTTTTGGTTGAAAATTTGTTGTCCTGCCCCCCTTAAAATATACATTTAAACAGAAAAATCAGATACACATTATTTAATAACAAAGTAAAAAATTATTTTAGAATTTTTTGAATACCTAAAATCATGGCACCAACCACTCTTAGTTGCTTTTGATTAGTGATCTTTGACAAAAAGCTGGGATAACGGTAGCTTGATTGTAAGTTCTTGGCTGCGAGATCAAAGGTACTAATCCTCTGACTTCGTAATTTTTAAAAATCACTATTTAGACTCAATGTTTGCAAATAAGTTCAAATATTTTTTTCAAACAAAGTGAACTGATACTATATGTTACCCGATAATAATATGATATAATAAAAATCTGTAATCGTAAAAATAAACATTCTAAACAGCAGGGTGCAATAGAAAATGGACTGATTGCCAACTCAAAGAATTCGCTGGATAAGCAGCTGGAGGACAGCTTAAGTTCAAACCAACCGAAGAACAGTTATGCAAGAGGACATGGTTCATTCACACCTACTCCATCGAGCCCAAACTCCCGTTCTGATATGGTTGGAGAGAGGTCGCCACACTATATGTGTCTTACTTGTGATCAGACTCCGGTTCAGAATTACAAGGACTATCCCAAAATAATCCTAGTGTTGCTTCAAAACAAGATATTAATGCAACTAAAAATTAAAAGTGAGCCAATACGATAGATTTCGTCTTATTTTCATTTTAAAAGTATCGCTTAGAATTTAAAATTATAAAAAACTTAATCAATCTGGTCTTAATAGTTTACTGTGTTAAGAAGTCATCTAGCTCTGGCTTAATTTTTTAAAACTCGCCTCCTCAGTTTATTTTTTAATTCACAAGAATCTGAATCAGCCTTGCTCTATTTATAATTCTATCATGCTTTGTAAAGATATTAAACGTAGTAGAAAAAGAGCTTTATAAAGATCAGTTGGAATTAAAAAATCAAAATGCTTACATTTTTCATTATTGTACAAAAATAATCAGTAATTTATTCTTTTTAAGTAGAGAGCTTTTAGTAATAAAAAAAAATCTGACAATAACGATGCAATGTATTCATGTCAGAAGAAGAATTTGTTATAGGCCAGTATTGAGCAATAACTGATTAGTAACATGCTTCTTTTGTATCTGCATCGAATCACGGAGCACAAAAGTAAATGAAAAATTATATAAAAATGCGCCGAACATTTTAGACTGTACTTGGGGCTTTAAATCATTATACACTGGTGCTTTTTCTTTAAAATATAAAGCTCATTTTAATTTTCATTAACTCTTGTCTTTTCCAAACATTTATTGAACTTGATGCAAATTGTGAAGGGTACAATTAAAGTTCCCAAAATCAAACTTATGCAGAACTAAAATGTAAACAACAAGATAATTTTGGGGTCATTAATTTTTTAACTAAAATTATTTATTTCTAAGTATTAGATTACGAACTTTTTTTTTTTAATTTGTACGTGCTTTTATTATTTAGTTGAAATCTTTGATTAAATTCTGAAATATTTCATCTGTGTTCCTTATTTTTTAAAAATTATGCTACATAAAAGATTTGCCCAATTAAATTCTTATCTATTTCCCACGCTGACTTCGAGATCTTAACGCATATGGGCAATGATGATAAGTATGTTGGCGGTTTTGACGAATTTGGAATGTTTTTCTATTTAAATAATCATTCTTCGACTCTTCAACTTTTTGGTACGTTTCCTTCTTAAATCTCGATTTCTTCCAGGCTTCAAATCTGGCTTTTAAGCATTCTCTTCTTTCGTATCTATTGAACAATTCCATTTCTCTTTCTCTTTCTGTCAGTTGCATCAGCCAGAGTTTGTCGTTTTCATCGCCAATTAGGTTTTCATCATAACCATCGATGAATCCTTTTTCAATCTCTAGGGCATCAAATAGTTTGGTTTTAGACATTGGTTTATCAATGTCTGAAACTTTATGAATGTTAAGCTGACTTTTACCCATTGCATATTTTGAATTTATGTCCTTGGTATAACTTTCTTTGTCACCCGTTAAAATATTTATCGATGATTGTAAACATGAATCCAACGATTCTAGATCCTCTCTATTAATCCCTACCTTCAAATCGACTTCATCTGATAGTTCTTTTAAAATGTCGCTAGTACTATAAAGTTTATTATTCAAAGTGCATGAATTAGTTTTCATAATTATTTAGATTTCTGTTGAAAATACTTTTAATAGAGCTGTTTGTCCAGATTTATTTGAAGTTTTGATTTAATATCTGAAATTATTTTTAAATATTAAAATTCGCGAGAAGTTGAGTTTGATATAAAATTGTACTGGAACATGATATGATGTTTTAATCGTGACTTAGCATCGGTTTTACCTCATATTTATTTCAATGCAAAGAATTTTGGTGAAAGGAAATTGTCTAATATTATATTTTGTCATGAAAAAATTATTGAAATAATGATAAATAAATTGTCTAATATTATATTTTATCCTGAAAAAATTATTGAAATAATGATAAATAAATTGTCTAATATTATATTTTGTCATGAAAAAATTATTGAAATATAAATAATTATTTTTAGAAGAAAGTAAATAGTATCTTTATGGCATATTCTTAGAGCAGAGCTTTAATTGTTTAAAATATATTAATATTTTTTATTTATTTATGTTTTGGGTGGCAACATTATTATTATTATTATTATTTTGTTATCTCGTTGTGCTGATGGCAATTTATAGTTCAATTTTAAAATAGAATAAATCAAATTAAAGGTATTTCCGTTGTGAAATCGTTTTTCTTTATAATTTAGAAAGCAAAAGGAATGGTGATTTTCTTTAGACAGCTTTAATAGTATTAATATAATTTGGAATAAACGGAGCTGCAGACAAGTATGTACTTATAATGACAATTTAATCGCTGACGTTGCAAAGGTACTTGTATAATTATTTCAATTTTTTAAATATCATATGCTGAGACTTCGATGATCTTAAAGATCATAGATGATATAAAGATAAATTACATCCTATAATCTTACTTTTATTGTGTGAAACATATTGTCATTCCGCGAAATTTCAATTCAAATCGAACGGCTTTCGGGACTGCTACACTCTTCAGTTAAGAATTTTACTCGAATTTAAATTCAAAATTGCGTGGTCACATAGAGCAATAGGAGTGTTAATAGGAAAAAATGATGTTTCTTGTTTGGCTGCTAATTATCTGAAATTATAGCAAAAATCTAAAAGTGACGATTTTCCAATCCCGTTTCCCGGCTTGCTCTTTCTTATATTATTTTGTTAGGTTTCATTTCTTTATTTGATAATTTCGTTCACGTTTCTATTTTAAACATTCTTTCTATTTATCTTATTATAAATGAATTATTGATATAAAAAGTATTAAAATATTTGGGCGATTTTTAGAATTACGTTCCCGCGTTAACTGGAAACAGAGTGGATTAAACAGACTTTACTTTTTACTTGTCTAGTTTCTGACAAAGCGCAAAAGAATCCGCAACTGATACTAAATATAACTACTTTGGTTTATGGCACTGCTTTTTTCGTGACTTAACGATCCTCCCACACTGCACAACCTTTTTTGACTTTAGTCGAAAGATAATTTTATTTTAAAAGCAAAGAGCGTTGTCCGATCCTTTTCTTTCCTAGTGAGAGACAGGAAATTGTGCAATATTATGTAAAGTAAATATATTAAATAATTGAAATAAATAATGATCATTAAATTTATTTCACGAATGGAATATTGCTCAAACTTTAAAATAAAAACAAAGTAGTAAAATAATGCTGAAAACTTAATTATTTTCTCTCACTTGATTATGCAATATACTGAATTTCATTTTTTTTTTCTCTCCCCCCCTCTTCCTTTTTTGTGTGTGTGTGTGTGTGTGTGTGTGTGTGTGTGTGTGTGTGTGTGTGTGTGTGTACAGGAAAGTTGAAGATTAAAGTTTCATGTTTATTTGCAACTTTGTTAAATACATTTCAATGATTTACTCTCTACTAATAAATGTTATGTAAATCTCGAACTTTTCTAATCTCCCTTTTCCCAGAGATTTCACCTTCAAATACAATCAGTGAACTTCTTGAACACTCTTGGCTTTCATGATAACTGTTAGCCCTGAACAGTGATTTCCGTTCTCATTTCTCCATCCTTCCAGATAATAATTTTGAACTAAGTGAGAAAACGGAGGCTTTACTTTCAAGCCGTTTATCCAATTGCTTTAACGTTACTTTGGATATTCTAGAAGTCTGAAAGGCAATTTATTTTATTTGCTAAATTTTAGTTGATTTGTGTAGATATCAGTCCATTTTTTTGGTTGTCGAGACGAGGGCAGTTCAAAATAAAAAAATTAATTACATTTAAAAAATATAGGCCGAGTGTCTATTCTAATCATAGTTTTCTAATATTTATTTTTAAATCATTAAAGATAAACATTTAGTTACTATGGAAAAGTGTTTCACATGACATAAAGAGTTATATTTTATATTATTTGAATCAATAAACATATTAGCGAAAAAAAATGCTAAATTTTAATTTTTTTAGTCTTTCGAACCAATTAGTCATATTTGAGAAAATATTTTTGAGGCACTAATACTTTAAAAAGAAATATTATTCTCTTCTAAGACTAAAACTATCCGATCACTGAAGGTTTGAAGGCAATCAACGACCGCCTCGAGTTAGAGATACCCTTTTATTGGTGGGTCAGTAGATGAGTGTATTGAGATGCTCTATTCAAACCTTTATAATTAAATCAGAGAAGAGTGGATTCTTTTTTCTCTCTTTGCTTAAAATGTTAATGTATCAAAAATATTTTGCTAAATATGACTAATAGGGAATTTGTATAAAAATTTAGACTTCTTACTTTTTTCATTAATCTGTTTATTGATTGAAATAATATAAAATATAATTAAAACATTTTTTATCTGGAAATTTATAGCTTTTTTTAAAGTTAAAGAATTTAGCTTTTGGGTCTTAATTAGAATTGGCTCTTTATATGTATATCATTCCTTTAGCAAATCAAAAACTTCTTTATAACAAAGTCAATTTATCATCATCCAGTCATGCGACGTGCCTTTGAAAATAAAATAGATGCCATCAAAAACATAACTTGTAAAAAAAACCAAGTCTCGCAACTCAATTCTTCTATCGTAAAAAGTTGTGAGATCCATGTAATGCCAAGTCGGTCAATTTATTCAGTCCCTACTTAAGGGTCCTTCTGTCTTAAGTTATTACGTAATTAGCTAACCTAACAACATCTTATAGTGACCATATCAATATTAAAAATCTTTTATGGTTTAAATAAATAGATTGACTTGGCAATCGCACTAAACAATCTAATTTATTATAATATGTTAATGTAATCTAATTCAATGTAAAGATACATTGTGTTTTCATGCGATGGCCAAGTCAGTCTATTTATTTAAACCATAAAAGATTTTTAATATTGATATGGTCACTATAAGATGTTGATAGGTTAGCTAATTACGTAATAACTTAAGACAGAAGGACCCTTAAGTAGGGACTGAATAAATTAACCGACTTGGTATTACATGGATCTCACAACTTTTTACAATAGAAGAATTGAGTTGCGTGACTTGGTTTTTTTTACAAGTTATGTTTTTGATGGCATCTCATTTCTTTTTGTAGATAGTCCTTTTCTTATTTTTGTATGTAGTCTTCCTCTTTTTCTTTTCCGGTACTACTTCTTGAGTTTCAGCTATAGTTTTTCTCGAAGCCCACTCACTGTCTCTATGGGTTTTTCTCGTAAGCTTTGGTGTTACAATTTTTGATAAGTCTGGACGGTAAATGCTTCTTAGTCTGTTGTATTCACAAATTGAGGATTTCTGCGCTTTAATACTTCCAAAGTCGACATTTATTAGATGTAAGCCGTCCAGACTTGTAACTCTCGAAAGTACCAAGTTAGCTTGACCGGATGTGAATACTGCAGAACCGATATTTATCAGTGCATTATTTAGACTTAGGTCCTGAGTTTTGTATATAATTATAGCATAGGCTATACATATGGGAAACTGTTCGCGATGAACATAAGCTCTGTTAATAATTTCAAATTTAGTTTTGACCTGAATAAGCTCGTAAACATGTTCTTTATTAATAGTAATGTATATTTTCTTAATTATTTTTGTATTTTCCGGATCAATCTTTACTCTTTGCACTATACCGATAGAACCATTAACTAAACCAAGACTCACGTCAATATTTCGCAACATGACTTTTGCTCCTATTTTTATAATTATGTTCTCTTCCAGGCCTGCAGTCATAGAAACCATAGTCTTCATAATTTTTATGCATTCACGAGCTCTTTTTTTAGATATCTGGGGAAATCTATGCTATCTACAGCTGTAAGTTTTATTTCGGGATGTGGGAGAGATTTAAATATTGCAGTATTTATTTGTTGACACATGTTTTTTGTAGGTAATAAACAAACGGTATCATCAGTAAGTTTCGAAAGGTGTTCAATTATTTCAATTAATCTGTTTTCATTTGAATTGGACTTGAGAGTTATTAATCTAGTCGAGAGTAAGTCGCGGTCTTTTTGTGTAGTCACACCTAATCTTATTCTATTTAGCATTTCAACAAAGTCAGAATCATTGAGCTGTCACATGTTAATTGTCAGTTCATCGTTTATGAACAGTTCAATCCACAGATTCGGTATACTGAGGGAACCTAACAACTTGTTAGTTTCAGCAGTTGATAGTTTTTCAAAAGGCGACTTTTCTCTTACCGGCGGAATCTGTAAGAGATCTCCAAAAACTACAAGATGTTTTTTTCCAAACCACCCATTCTAATCGTCGCTTGTGTCGAATATTTCAGATAAGTGTAAATGAATATATGTTAAAGTAACATTGGACATTATCGATACTTCGTCTATGATAAACAATACTACTTCTTTCAAATCTGATCTCAGAACTTGGAGCACTTCATCAGAAAGTGGCTTGTATTTCGGTGTTTGCTTGTGTTCTACAGGCAGCTGCAATAGTCTATGTATAGTCAATCCATTCACTTTGAATGCAACTATTCCTGTTGGAGCACTAACTGCCACTTTTTTTGTTTAAATACGTCTTAACGCAGACTTTCAGAGTTTGTATTAAAAAGCTCTTTCCAGTGCCACCAGTTCCACTCACAAAACAGCGTAAAACGTCAGCGTTATTATCAGTTGTATCCATTTTATTTGTGATCATATCGAAGACTCTTTTTTGACCGGCATTAAGTTTTGCGATCATACTTTGAAGATCGGTTTGCTCTTCTTCTACCAGATTGATTCTCTGAAAGTGACCCATTGCGTTTGCAGCTTCCACAGCTTCAAATTGAATTATTTCAAATTAGATATTGTTACAAACCTGTAATTTTGCTTTCCAGCGAGAACAGTGTCATCATAAGAAAGACCGTTTTACAGTAATCTGTATTGGATGCTGAGCCAGTGATCCCAGAGCTTGGTGACAAACTTGACGACCATTTGGCGACTTGGCGAGATTTGCCGACAAAATGGATAATGTTCGAAACTTCGAGAAATTTGTCGATCCGTCCCTTATTACACGCATATTTTAGTTTTTACTTGATTTATGCACTAAACACTAATTGTATTCTAAATTTGAAGCTTCTATGTCTGCTAGAAGGGCCTTAGAGTTTTGATGATCGGTCTGTCAGTCAGTCAGTGGCAAAATTCACAAACTTTGACTAGTTATAATTCTTAAACTACTGGTTCAAATTTAATGAAATTTGAAATATACCGTGTTTTAATAATGCCTGCTTGGTTACTAAAACTTCAGGCTTCTAGTTTTATCCATAACGAAGTTATAGGGAGTCGAAAATGGCCTGAACTGCTTCGGATAAAGGATGGTACGGCCATGCCGCTTGTTTTTGCTCGACTTGGTGGGGGCACTGCCGTGCCCCCAGATATTATTCGCAAAAAAGGCAATAATTATGTAAATGAAAGTTCGTAGCGATTGACTTGTATTGTAATGTATTGTTGGAAATCTATCTCCCCACTTTATTTCTGTGTCATTTAATTTGATATCTTAATATCTACTAATGACGAAGAAGAAAAAGTGTGTGTATTATTGCTCAAGAAAATAAAGTTTTTATCCTTGAACTACTCAATATGACCCAATATTTTGGAGGATAAGAGAGTGAATTATAAAAATCTTTAATTTAAATTAAGGGAGATCATTTTCCAGCGATAAATCACGAAAGTGTTATTGTATAAAATTTATTTTTACAGTACTATAATCTTTTTTAATGAAATCAATGTAATTTCCACAGCATAGATAATTTTTAAGAAAATTTTTTCGTTAAATTTTTAACAAATTTTGTTCTTGCAGTGAAATTCAAAACACTTTCATTGTTTCATTCAATTTTGATCCAATATTTAATCATGTTATTTTTCCTTCGTTGTTGAAAATTGAGGAAGGAAGATTCTGCATATTTGTTCAATTTACATGAGGAATTAAGAAATAGAATTATTTTCTGTAAAACACAACGTGCAATTTGAAATATATATATATATATATTAAAAAATTATTTTTAACTCGGATACTTAAGTTTTTAAAAGTACTATGATGTAATGGGACTCAATTCTATTAAGAAGGTTCATAGAAGAAATAAATATAACAGATGTAAGGAAATCAAAATAACATTTAATGTTTCATATAATTTGACGCTTTAAAATACTTTAAGAAATCATGAACATCAGGTTATGCATAATATATTTCAATGAGATTAAGCACAGCCAATACTTCCGGCACACCAACTTGTCGTCAAAGGCTGCTAGTTTATAATAATAATTTATTGAAGGTGATATTTTTTTCAAAATTAACTAACTGTATTGGATGATGTCACCTATCGTGTGTCTCTAATTCATTCCATTTTGAATTATTACGCGCATTATTAAATTTAATGCACCCATATAATGATGGCAGTTTCTATTATGTTTTTTTTTCTCCTTACTTACAAATAATTGTAGAAAAAAAGATGATGAATATTTTAAAGACATCCCATTTCACTTACGAACTTCATTTCTTTAAAATTCATTCGCATTGATACTTGTGTTATAAACCTTTTCATTTACGTTTTCCGTTTTTACATTATCTGCTTTATTATTGCTCTAATCGAGAAGGAGATATCTCAGAAATGCAAATGGGATAGTTTTGGCACAACTATAGGTTCTCGCTTCCCATATAGGCACATTAAGGCTATCGGGTCTAGTTGCCTCTACTTACATGTCAAGATCTAGCTCCAACAGGAGGATTTGTACCACAATCAATGATGGCTATTTAGACTCAAACTTTGTTCACGAGTAGTCGTGACGAAGGTCATTCAGACTTCCCTGGATGACTAAATAGGACAGTGGTATCCCAACGTGACTATTTTTAAGTTCCTAACATTCGTACCTTCTTTTACTTTTTCTAAAAGTAGTAAATAAAGAATTGCATTGTTTTGAATCTCCTGAAAGGAAGACCGTAGTAAATAAAAATAATTAATGTGGATGAAGCGAAAAAGAAATCAAGTTATGTCAGGTGTTATATCAGACCAAGTAATTAATTTATTATAATGGATATGTCAAGAATAGTTAAAACGTATATTGATACCCTACTCACTACATAATTGAAATGATACTCATTACATAATTCAAATTATCATTCATAATAAGGATGCAAAGCAAACACAACCTTAGCATCATTACTATTGCTGTAACAAAGTCACGTACCTCATGGAGTTTGAATGTTTGTTTTTCCTATTCGTTTGCCATTTGATCATTGCCGTTTGCTAAAAGATGCTCTTTTTTGAATCGTTAGATAATTTGAATATAATAGGGAGTATAAATGAAATGTGTTGCCATTTATTAGTCTCGATGGTTCCTCAGAAGAGGAAAGGATGAGGTCCTGCAACTTTGCTCACAACAAAAGTCACAAGGATTTAAAAGACACAGAGACATAATGTTTCTTAAACGCCTTTGGTTTTTGCTGTGAATATATATATTTTTTAATTAGCAATCAATCTTCCAAGGTATCATCCAAACTATTTACATATCTTATGACACATACAGTCTTCTGTTAAACAAAATATTCATTTGCATATCGATGTAGGTAATTGCAGTGATGATTAAAATAAAAAAGAAATTAAACAACTTATTTCCAAAAAAAAAAACAAAAAAAAAACCTAATCATGTTTGCCATTTGAGCCAATAATTCAACCAGATAGCAAGTATCAACCAATGCGGAAAGAAGAACTGCTCAGCATAAAAAGTAGAAGAAAAAAAGAAAAGAAAATTAAAATCTACTATCACAAATTTTAAGTTGTCATGTGAGAATATTATTTTTTAAGTCATTGTTTGTCTTAATTAATTTAAGCAATTAACTAGTTTAAACCGGTTTAAAACAATCGCATGACTGTCAGATTACGCATCGTCGATGCTTTGAGAAACAATGTTTTTTTTTCCCCTTATCTCAAAATTGTTCCAACTCCACAAAACTCTTTTTGCTAGCTAGAAAAATTAAAAATTAAATTTAAAAATAATCACATTAATATTATTATCATTATAATATATATTTCGATACCTCCCCTCGCTGTTTCGTGTTGATTCCTATTTTTTTTTCACTCGACTCCGTGCGGGTGATAACTTCTTACAACCCTTCCCTTTATTGGCCAGACAGGAGAATCGGCGGATATTCGCATGAAGTTGTAACTTTTTGTTGGCGATAAGTCTCCAAATGTGACAGCCTTCATTATCATTTTCTAATAAATCTAAAAGCGAAAAATTGACGCCTCAAAAGTGATAAATCGCCAATTATCTGCCCGTGCATTTTGAGACTTTAAAAATCCTAAACCAAAACAGCATTATGTTTTCACATGATAATAACGTAGTTTTTATATAATTATTACTAGCACGTCTGTTCTTCAGAAGGAATGAAATAAAGTAAATCTAGCATCCAAGGTAAGACGATGATTGATAAACAAGAATTCAATTAGCTAACATAGTCTTTGAAAGAAATACTTTTTAATCAAAAATTTACTGACTGAATATCCCTATATTTTTTCAGAAGTTTCTCATATTTCAAAAAAGAAAGCGATCTTGTTGAGAAATTAAAAAAAAATTTGCTTAGTAACAAGAAGGAATTATGAATACTTTTTTCATTTCATACCTAAATTACCATGTCTAGAATATCATAAAATAGCAGCTGCATCGAATTTTCATTTTATCGAATGTCGTATATCATTGTCGTATATTGAAATCAATAATGTAATATCTTTCATAATTTTTGGACGAAAATTGATAGTCGTTATGAGGTGAACTTTTCATATATCCAAATTTTCACTATGCATGTATCGTCGTAAAACTGATTCTGTAGAGGGACGAGACTCTTTATTATGTGTTATGCTATGGATGAAAGAATGAGTTCAGTTTCAGGAACTACTTTTTATTAGCGGGTTAAGTTCCACGGCACAAACATTTTACACAAGCATATTGAAGAACAAGGCATAGAACAAATACACACGGCAAGCAAGGACAACACAAGAGACAAGAATGAGGAATCATGGGCAAACATGGCTCTTGATAGGTGGCTCTAGTAGCGCCACCTATGAAGAAAGGAGAAGGCAGTAATTGTAACCGCTACAATTCTTTTTTTATAACCGTTACTACGACAACACATCAAGTCAAATACCTAAAAATAGAATGAAGTAAAACTGAAATTTGTATGCGATATTTCAGATTTGTTGTAGAAGAAAAAATAGTCTAAAAGGAATGAATTTATATATAATTTCTACACATTATTAAAACAAAATACCTGTTTTTCAGGAAGGTAATTATTTCTTTGGAAGAGCCGGTATAAATAAACTTAGAAAGAATCATTTTCGTATTTCATCAAGTATTTAAAATTTATTTTCATGTAAGGAACCGAAATAGTATATATGTGACAAGACAATTAAGATTTTTTGTAGTTAAAACTAAAACAATTTTTAATAGATTTTCAGTAATTTGATATTTTCAGAAGAGTTATGCAGGCCATTAAAAAGTAATCAAAACATTGCGTGCCAATTTCAGCGTTCTTGGCGAAACGTAAACAGTAAGATTTTGAATTATGTTTTGGGTAAAAGTGAATTTTAGTGTGCACCCAGCTGCACCAATAAAGATGGCGGACAAAATAAACAAATACTTCCGCAGAACAGTTACCATTTCCCGCCATCTAATTAGGACTTTTTACTGATAAGTATTGTGTGTTTTTTTCATACCGGGCAGAATTTTTTAACTTAAAAAAAAAACATCCTACGGCTTCGCTAGCAGCGGGAGCGGGAACCTAGTAGCTTCGCTAGTGTCGCGTTGATTCTCTACATCTATTAATATTATCTTTGTTTCAGC
>JAPMOR010115199.1:199268-237144 GCA_026543865.1 Argiope aurantia | reverse complement strand
GATGAATTTTCTTTTGAGATAAATTCAGCTAATTTGCATGAGATGTTAAGTAAAAGAAAAATGAAGGATTCTGAATCTGCTTTAGAATACTTTTTGAAAATGAAAGAAATTAGCAGTTCGGGTAAAATTGAAGATTCTGCTTTAATGCATTATGTAATTAAAGGTATTAATGATAGGCATGAAAACAAAACTGTTTTATATGGTTGTAAAAGTTTATCTGAATTTAAAGAAAAACTTAAGGTTTATGAAATAATAAAGAGTGATTCTGTTAAAAGTAAAAATACCATTGTTTTTGATAAAACAAAACCAAAATATGATTCTAATTATAGATTTAATTCTTCGGATAGAATAAAACCAAAGCATGAGTATAATGAGCGATTTCATGGTAGAAACGAAAGCAAAGTTAAATTTAGTAGTGGTGCTGAAAGAATGAAGTATAATGATTTTGGAAATCATAAGAATAAAGTCTGTTATAACTGTGGGGATTCAACTCATTTATCAAGATTTTGTGTTCACAAGGACAAGGGATTAAAATGTTTTGGGTGCGGAGAATTTGGTCATAAAGCTGCTGAGTGCCCAAAAGCAAATCCGAAACCAGAAGTTGCAAATTTAAATGTTAACTTCAAACAAAAACTTAACAATAAGGTAACGATTAATAATGTGAATGTTAACCCACTTATCGATACAGGAAGCCAAGCGACATTGCTTCGTAAATCAGTATTTGATAAACTAAACATAGAAACATTGTCTCCATTGAACTCTACTTTAAGTGGATTTGGTAAATGCAAAGTAAATCCATTAGGTTATTTTAAAGGTAACATTCAAATTGATGATTTCAAGTGTAATGCTGATGTATGTGTTGTTGAAAATGATGTTATGTCTTATGATGTTATTGTTGGACTTAATGTGCTAATGCAAGGTGAAACACTAATAAATGAAGACGGAATTACGATTAAAAATAAATTTCAGCGTATAGAAGAAAGCGATACATTATCCGTCCTATCAATTGATGTAAACTGTAACGAATTTGAATTGAACATTGAACCTGACGTTCCTAACATTGTTAAAGATGAAGTAGTACAATTAGTTTCAAATTATAAACCGCATAAAACTAAAACGACAAATGTTGAACTAAATATTTTGGTAAAAAGTAATGAACCTATATTTCATCAACCCCGTAGATTACCGTTTTCAGAAAAAGAAATTGTCCGTGCTCAGGTAGATGAATGGTTAGAAAACGGAATTGTTGAACCTAGTTCTTCAGAGTACAGTAGCCCAGTTGTAATTGTTAGAAAGAAAGATGGAACTCCCCGTGTTTGCATCGACTATAGAAGATTAAACAAAGTAATTGTGAAGGACAGATTTCCCCTTCCATTAATCGAAGATATTTTAGACAGATTGCAAGGATCACGTGTGTTTAGTACGATCGATCTCAAAAATGCTTTCTTTCATGTTGATGTTAATAAAGATAGTAGAAAATTTACATCATTCGTCACAAGTGAAGGTCAATATCAATTTCTTAAGGTTCCGTTTGGACTTTGCAATTCCCCAGCTGTGTTTCAGAGATATATTAACACTATTTTTCGACCTTTGATCAATGATGGTGTTATGCTGCCCTATATGGATGACATCATAATTTTGTCTTCCTCATACGAAGAAGGAATTGAACGTGTCAAGCGAGTTCTAAGTATTGCCAGTGAATATGGATTAGAGATTAACTTTAAGAAATCACATTTTTTGAAGAAGCGAATTGAATTTTTAGGCCATGTCGTTGAAGAAGGTAAAATTTTCCCTTCTACCCTAAAAACAAAAGCTGTACTTAATTTTCCAGAGCCAACCAATTTAAAGAAAGTTCAAAGTTTTCTAGGACTTACAGGCTACTTTCGAAAATTCATTCCAAATTATTCTATTGTTGCTAGACCATTAAGTGATCTGTTGAAAAAAGACTGTAAATTTAAATTCGGCGAAAAGGAAATGAGCTCTTTTAATCAACTTAAATCATTGTTAGCTGAGAAACCTGTATTAAGAATATACAACCCAAATTATGAAACAGAACTGCATACTGATGCCAGTTTAGAAGGTTATGGTGCTATCCTAATGCAAAAATCTCCAAACGATCAATATTTTCACCCTACCTATTACATGAGTAAGAAAACTACAGATGCTGAGAAAAAATACTGCAGTTATGAACTGGAAGCACTTGCCGTCATAACAGCCATTAAAAAATTTCGAGTATATTTATTAGGAATTCGATTTAAAATCATTACTGACTGTTCCGCGTTAGAGAAAACAATGCAGAAGAAAGATTTGTCAACTCGCGTAGCTCGTTGGGCCTTGCTCCTACAGGAATTTGATTACACTATTGAACATCGTTCAGGTACCCGTATGGCTCACGTTGATGCTTTAAGTAGATCTCCCATAAACGTATGTTGTATCTCATTTGATAACATCTTACCAAGGTTGAAGACTGCGCAAGACAATGACGATGCAATCAAAGCAATTAAAGAATTACTGAGAGTCGCTAACTATGAAGATTACTGTGATAGAAATGGAATACTATACAAATTTGTTGAGGGTAAAGAACTGGTAGTTGTGCCCGATATCATGCAGACGGAAATTATAAGGAATGCGCATGAGAGGGGCCATACTGGAATTAAATATACTGAGAAGTATATTCAAGACTATTTTTTCATTCCCAAACTAAGGCAGAAAGCTGAGAGTATTATATCCAATTGTGTGCATTGCATTCTGGTGAATCACAAAAGAGGAAAGAAGGAAGGATTGCTACATCCATTGCATAAAGAAGATACGCCATTACACACATATCACATTGATCATCTAGGACCGTTGCAAAGTACTCATAAAAATTATAAGCATGTTTTGGCAATCATTGACGCCTTTACTAAATTTGTGTGGATATATCCTACGAAAAGTACAACATCTGCAGAAGTGATATCAAAGTTAGAAATTCAGAAGTCTGCGTTTGGAAGTCCAGCTCAAATAATCTCAGATAGAGGAACAGCTTTTAGCTCTGACGAATTTGCCGAATATTGTGCGAAAGAAAAGATAAAACATCATTTAATTACTACTGGTTTGCCGAGAGCAAATGGGCAAGTCGAACGCATAAATCAGACGATCATATCTGTTCTCTCTAAGTTATCACTAGAAGATCCTGCAAAGTGGTATAAGTTCACCAACGAACTGCAGCAAACGATAAATTCCACCTATCAACGAAGCATAGATACTACACCTTTTGAATTACTTTTTGGCACTAAGATGAATATTGGAGGACTTGACAAGCTTAAAGAAATGGTCGAGGCTGAATTTCAAGCCCATTTTGAAGTTCAAAGAGAAGAATTGAGAAAACATGCAAAGCAACAGATCTTCAAAATCCAGGACGAAAATCGGAAGACATATAACTTAAGAAGAAGAGAGCCGAAACAATCTTATAGAACAGGAGATCTTGTCGCCATAAAGCGAACCCAGTTTGGACCAGGCTTGAAGTTGAAACCAAAATATCTGGGACCCTACCGGATCTCCAAGGCCAAAGGCGGAAACACGTATGACGTCACCAAAGAAGGGAGTCATGAAGGACCTAATAGTACTACAAAGTGTACAGAATTTCTGAAACCCTGGTGTTGCTGATCATTGCTGCCCACGAAGTCCAGCAGAATGATGACACCAAATTCCAAAACATTTGTTTTTGTCAATTTTCGATTTTTTCTGTTTCTTGTTTTTTTTATTGTTTCAGTGTCGTCTGGAGAACCAGCCGAGACCAGGACGGCCGAGAATGTGGTGCCGTCATGACAGCGCGCCAAAACCAGCGCCTCTAGCGGCGAAAGTACTGTAGCTGCCAGTTGAGAGTGGGACGCGTTGAAAGACGTATGCAGCGGAAGACGTTCGTTGCATAGCTAGAAAGAAGACGTGTTTTGACGATGCCACTGTAGACGATAGCCGTAACATTCTACAACTTGAAAGAAGACGACGTAAAATAATACCTTAATAACTTTGTTTAATTCTGTGTTTGTATTGTTCCTGTTCCGTCCATCATCCATTAATGTAACTAAATATCAGAATATAATCATTTTATCATCAGTTGGCCATCTCATCCTTTATATGTTAAGACGCCCACAAACAACCTACATATATATATATATAACTCACCCTTCGTCCATTCTACAAGTTCGAAATACTCCCGACATAACAAATTATGAAGGGAACCAACCGTTATAACACCAAAAGAATTACGAGAACTGCGAAGAATTCCATTGCAGCTGTCTTTAAAGTGAGAATGCAGACGATTTTTTTAAAGCGCATACTGACAATTAAAAATTGCAAAAGAATAAATATTTTCTGTTCGTATTCACATTAAAAAAAGAAAGAAGAAAATAACTTTTAATTATAAGCTTAACTTTCTTTATTTAATAAATCTTAATTATAATAAAGAACAAAATTAAAATCTTTAATCGATATTTTTTTTAATATTTTTAATTTAACATTTTTCATAATGTAATTGTAGTTTATGTATAACTCAACCATTGCAAAAAGTAGTAAATAAAACAGCAGTACGGTTCCTATAAGAGGGATCCGATGGGTTGCAATATTGGCGGCAAACAGCTGGTGCACACTAATCTTCACTTAGGCCATGTTTTGTAATATTTAGTATAAATAATATAATTTTGTGTATGATAATTTTATTATATTTCCTGCAATAAACATAGGTTATTACTATTAAAATCTGCTTTCTCAACCGAATTTCTATTAATCTGTTATCCCTCTTGTGTGATATCTGCCCAAGCTCGGATTATCAAATAGGCAAAGTAAGCAACTGCTTAAGGCCCTTAAAAATTTCAATGTTATTTGGGATATTTTTTGAGTATATTAATTTTATTTTTTGTTCGTGTTGTATTGGAACTGATTCTAATTAACATTAGAACATTGTTTTAATATTCTTAATTGCCTTTCACAAACAATATATAATGTTGTTTATTAATTTTAAAAATATGGTCCTTTATAATTTTAAAATTACCGATTCTATAATTAAATAGTATTAAGATTGTGTTGAAAAAGCTTTACTATTTCATTTAAAATTGAATCTTGATTTTTTAATACGAGAATTATTGAAACCAACTCTCTTGATAGGGGCCCTAATTAAGCGATTGATTAGTTTATCAGAACTTGCCTCATTAAAGCGATTATGTAAAGAGTTAAAATAAATAGAAAATACCTGGTTTAAGAAGTTATAGGGGAGGAACGGGGAGAAACTAACTTAAAATAAGGGCCCTAGAGAGCCCTAGCTTAATCAAACCCCGTATCTGCCAGGTTACTGAGAGTCAATTATGTAGTTCGCATTCGAATGCCTACACAAACATCTTTGCATTAACACAATATCCATTTAATTTAAAAAGGTATTCAAAGAAAGATACACACTGAAAAGAACACGATTTGCGTAATTTAAGATTTACCAACAAAGTTTTACATTTTGTTCTTTTTATGTAGATTATAAGATTTCGGGTCGTAGTTTTGGAATTTGAAACTCCTTTGGCAACTTAAAAGAAACGTTTAAAATAAATCTTTTAACTTACTGAAACTATTTTGAGTCATTTTCCACTCTTAACATAAACAAAGATTTAGTTCTCATTCTATTTTTACCCCCATTATATCCGTCCCTTTTTTTCGCCGACGGAATGCCTGTGAGTAACAGCAAAGCGTAATTTCCGTCAAGAAGGTGGATCCCACAGTCACGAGGATCCTTTATTTAGAACCATTTTAATCTTGTGAGAGAATTTCGGATCAGCAGGTCTTACGGCGTCACTCAAGCTTTCATGTCACCTCCTTTTTGAGGTAAGAACTGTGTCGGATGCTTTTGGCACACGCACGAGACGTCTTGTCGAGACATTGATGAAAAGGTTAGACAATTTGAGATGGTTGATGACGCTCGTGTTCTTTGTTTTGTTAACAAAGAGTTAAAGGGATTGAAAAAGACTCTACCTTTCCTCTTACCTTTTAGATTTGGCATCAAAGGGTGGCTAAATTTAATGCAAGACGCGCCAGAGAATCGGGAAGCATTTGATGGCGTTTTACATGACGGTCATATGCAGTCACCTCCAATTAAATAAGTACCCTGCAACAAATCAAGTTTCTATCTAAATTATCAGTGTGGCCTTTCTTAAACAGAATCGCATCGATGTCTAATTAGAGGCCAATAGGATATATCAATCAATATGTCTATAGCAAATGTCTAATCAGCCTAGCCTAATGTTTCTCAATGTATTATTATTAGTTTCTCGTTCTATTATTTTTAATGGTTTAACAGAGAGTTATAAGGATTGAGAAAGAACGCACCTTTCTTTTTACTTTTTGATTTGGCATCAAAGGCTGGTTAAATTTAATGCAAGATGCGCAAAGAAATTCGCAGACGTTTGACGAAATTTTAAATGATTAAAATAAACAGTTAACTTCGTAGTTAAATAAAAGTAAAAACTTCAGTATACTAGGGTTTCTATCTAAAGTATCAGTCGCGACCTCACTTAAATAGAATCGCATCGTTCAAGTAGGTCTAAGTGGAGGCCAGTAGGATATATGTGACCTACAGCACTTATCTTGCCAGTCTAGCCCAGGGTTTCTCAATACATGGCACATGTATCATTAATCTTTCATTACAAAATTTTTGATACAAGATAAAGAGGGAATGAAAAAAGAATGCATCTTTTCTCTTACCTCAGGTTTGACATGAAAGTATGGCTAAATTTAATTCAAAATGTGCCATAAAATTGGTAGACTTGATGGTTTTTAAATGAATAGGATATGCTATATTTCATGTTAAATAATTAGCGACAGCTAGCAATGGATAAGGTCTTCTTTACATTTTTATTTATTATTTCATTTTATTTATCAGTCGAGACCTAACTTATATGGAGTAGCATCGGATAAGCATATCTAATTGGAAATATATAGCAAATATTCGATTAGTCTTGGCCAAGGTTTCTTAAATTGCTGTCTATTTACAATTAATAGTACATAACACTGATTTTGATGGTACAATTTTTACAGAAAAGATGCAAATGAAAGTTCTATTTCGAATATTGCGTTAGAAAGTGTTTTAATTCCAGAAAAATATCATTTTTTTAGATGCTGGTATTACTGTTGCACGATTTTTTCAGCATAAGGTCCAATTTAGAACAGGCTGTGCTATCCTCAAAAGTTTTTTTCTTTGTATTTTTGAAGTTCCAAGATAAAAATAGTTTTAAATGGAACATGCATTTACTTTTAAATATTTCCAGAGTCTTTAGACAATTTTCTAATTAAAAAACATACATTTTAAATCATAAATTATATTGTTATAAATTTGTTCGAGTATATTTTTCTCAAAATGTAACATATTGTCCTATTTTGCATGGAGTACTTGGGAAAAGAAGTTATTTCACCTGACAAGTGCTTCATATTACAAGTAAGATTCAGGAAAGAGGTTCCACTGTATAAATTCTCCTTCTTTTCTTTATATAAAATTGACTAGAAAAAAATGCATGTTAATCTAAACGATCACCACGATTTTTCTCGAACGAAAGTACTTATCACCTATAATCCCTTTCAAAGACTCTCATTGTTGTCAATCTATTCCTACAAGTGTTAAAATATCTGCGCGTGTCTCTGGTATTCCAGAACTTTCAGAAAAATATCTCAATAGAGTCTCTTAAGAATTGTATTCTCTAAAGGCTAGTGATCCCTCTCTGTGTGCGGGATTTACGCGCAAGAAATTTCACAACTGTTAATGGCAAAAAGTTGTTGTGAAAAGGGTGAAAACAGTTATGTGCTTTATATTTTTAAGTACCTCATTAATATTCCCAGCAAACATTAGCTGAATTCATTCATTTATTTACTTTTTAAAAACAAGATATAAAAAAATGAGTAATTCAATCGCAAATAGGATCATTGCAAAGCACAGGAAAGAAAATGAAAAATAATTATTCGCTGTAGATTTAAGCAAAATGAAGCAAATTATCAGTGGCATTCATTTATTTTGGAATAATAGTTCATAAAAAAATCAGAATGTTTCATTTTCACGCTCATTTTACACAATTAAATATCGAATGCGGATTTATTCAGATGAACGAAAAATTCAGTTTTCAAAATTCAGAAAGTTTCTTCTGAGAATTTCTAATGTAATATATTCAGCGCAATGTAACTAGAATATGCTAATACAAATTCAATAAAATTAATCTTAAGTAATTTTACTGAAATTTTATTGCTATTTTCTTACATTAATCTAAACAAAGAAGAAAGATTAAAGAAAGAACAACTATTTAAATTTAAAGAAGCAACTTTTGAAACACCTCAAATTAAATAAAGCCGGTTACTTTGAAAAGAAAATAGTACATATATTTTTGAACAGTCCAATTTGATGAAAAAGAGCTCCCGCTTCATTCAATTCATTCAACACTCAAGAAATTCAGGTCAACCCTTCGGCCCTACAGCATTAATTTGTTCTCCGGGTGTAATATAATATTGTAATATTTTTTGTTTTAATGTAATATTGTGTAATGTTTTATTGTAATATTTATTATTATCTGGCCTACAGCAAAAAGGAAATCAGATGATAATAAATATAACAATAAAACATATCAAATAAACAATCATGGATAGTAAATTTTGAAATGCTTAATATTTAGCAGAGAAGACGAATAAAACACATAAAAAAAATCTTCCGGTTTAATGACTAGTTCAACAATGTCTAGTAGGGGTAATAAGGTTGTGAGTCGAATGTCTTCCATTATAAACACATTATATACTTCCTATGCCAGAGATTGTAATGTAATCGCTGAAGATCATTATTTCCCGCCTCCCGTGCAGTTGTGACAATGGTCATTTAGATTATTCCAGCAGATCGAGGGTGACTCTTTTATTGTATCTTTTTGAATAAAATGATTTCCTCAACAAAATCGTAAGCTCTATACATTTGGAATACGCACTGAAATTATTTCACTGCTCATGGCATTTATTATAGCATTAAATGGCCATCCAATCTAGTTCGGGAATTCAATGAACTTGCATAATTACATCGTATCGAATATTAATTCGAGTACTGCGGTGAATTAAAGTGTGATCGCCATCAGTATTATCTCCCCTCCACTCTAAGGTGCTCAGTTCATCATTGCTCCAACTCTGGAGAATAGAGAACTTGCATACTGATCAAGTTACATCTCATCCACGAACTAGTAGTGATTCTCCACCCCAGTATCTACTACTATTCAAGACATCTCAAAGATTCATTTTCAGGTATGAGAAGGTCAATTAGGCACTGAGAAACAATTTATTCCTACAATAAAGCATGGAGCGCCAGACCTATCATGAATGTTTATTCACGAGTACACGACCTATTCGGAAACTTTGCAGAAGTTTTATTTGAATCGCGTGTTCATCTTTATGCACGCTGTTTCTGACTACTTTCTTTCTTGTGGAGCACACAAAGGAAAGCATTTTAACTATCAAAAAATTTGACCTCGGAATTCTGACGAATCTCTGCGTTTTATACGGAGTTCCTTAAAAAAATCATTTCAGTACGTATATTTCCATATATGTCTGAATATGATGATTCAAAAACAGAAGAAGAAATGTGGGTTGCAATTCAGCATGTGCACTTTGGAAAGATTTTCAAACAAAATACGCCAACTAGGATCAGCCAATATTTATCTGCTTGTTTATAAAAACACAGAACTCAAAAATGGAATGAGATATGGCTTCATGTCAAATTATAGATCTCTATCGAATTCTGGACCAAATTTGTTAAAAATGAATAATATCTATACAAGTGTGCGTAAACCAAGTTATTGATACATGCAACGAATTAGACGATCGAGATTAGCTTGTGATCCTTGCATCCGATTTGTCAAATTTGGGAAAGAATCTGTCACTTGAAGATCGTTTGCTTGTCTATCTTTACATGCTAACGTGATAACTAAAAACGTAAAGCGCTAGGTATATGAAATTGGTCATGGTGTCTTAATGGCGAAATAATACATATGGTTTAAGTCTTAAACAAATACAATTCTGTTAAAGGGAAAAGAAATTTTTACTTTCTCGTATATGTTATATAGAGAAAGTATAGTAATCGTAAAAAAATTCGGAATCTCCACATTTTAGACCTCACAGAATTCGAAAACACAATTTTGGAAAATGCTGTCTGTCTGTCTGTGATAAATATAATTCAAAAACACTCGGAGTTAGATGGATAATATTTGATATACCGTCTTTATGGCAATTTTCTATCAAATGTTTAATAAAATCCGCTCAGAAGAAGTCTGTCAGTCCAACGTTTCAATTATAAGCTAACAATAACTAACAAAAGAACAGAGCTAGATGGATAAAATTCAGCACACATATTTAACATTTAAAACACTTATCAAAATTTGAGCTGTGTCGAACAAAGGGTTGATCGTCTGTTGGTCTGTACTTTCAAAAACTTGTAAACTCGATAACCCGAAAACAACTGACACTTAAATATAACAGATTTGATATGTGGTTTTGTGACTACACGTGTAGGTCTGCATCGAATTTCTGTTTCAATCTGTTGGGAAAAGCTCGCCTAAAATAAACATTCGGTTTTCGAGTTAACAGCATACTAGGGATTAATTGCCAAAGATCACATGATAGGTTTAGTAAAAATGCTAAATTCACGCCTTAGATTAGAATTTCCTAACTATTGTACGCCAATGCTATATAAGGCATTCTCTGCTATCACATCTTTATTAGAGATTGAGAGAGAAAGTTTTGAAGAGACCACTCCCGTTGATTATAAACTCGATAATCTTAAATATGTTATAAGAATGAACAAACTCCGCCACATCTGCAAATATCGTTTCATTTTGCTTGTTTATGTGGAAATATGAGTGACAGTCTAAATGCTTGCTTTGATGATTGAGAAAAAAGTTAGTAGTAGTGCATTGTAGTCGGCGGAGGTTACTTTGAGAGAGATGCAATAAACTGATTTTCTTTTTTGTTTTATGCCATTATTCTGGGTATTGTTTGATTATAAAAGTAATTCTACTTAATTTTCCAACAGGTCAATGTCTGCGATCATTTTTTTAACAGTTGGCATATCCGTGAAATAATTCTTATCCACTTCCTATTCTTATTCTTTTTTCCAAAAAGTACGATTAATTAATTATGAAGATTTTTAACATCACATCTGATTCAGACATTTTAATCAGAATCGAGAACGCAATAGCGTTTTGAATTATAAACAAAAATTAGTATTCAGTTAGACCAGCTGTCACATGCTTTTACCCATCACGCAAATATGACTGAATTCCGCTTAATACTTAACATGCATTTCCTGAAAATGGGAAGTTTCAAATATCCTTCAAGCTTGCGCTCGTGGTTTCATTGATTCAGCTTGTGTTTTGACTGCTAAATAACTGTCTGACCTCTCGTGTTGTGAGAGGATTTTTAAAAAAGATTCCTACCATTTTATTTTAAAAAATAGAGATAATCTTGTATTTGGTTTAAAGCGCTCAAAAATTTTTGAACCCAATATTTTTCCGAAAGGACCTAACTGGAAAAGTTTGATCAAAACTTTTAGCCAGGAGGGCATATCTAATATGCTATCTATATATATTGTTACAAATGAAGATGCATACGAGGTAAAAGAAATATTACGATATTCAGTACGAAATATTCAAAGATTTTTATCATGATAATATTTTTAGCTGGCATATTTTCTAAAAATTGCGTGATGCAAAAATTATTCGAAATATTCTACAGAACAGACCATTCGATTTAGAGGTACTAAATGTGGCATGTGTTTACTTCTTGAGTACTGGTAGCTGCTTACTACGGGAAATGTTTTCAAACTTTTTATTACATATTTAATTATTCAAAAATAAATCGAAATTGTAACAAAGTTTTCCTCTATAATTTCGGAGCTTATTATTACATCGTTTTACAATAGTTTTTAAAAAGTAGCCTTTTAGTGATAGTAGTTTTATATCCTAGCATTTTTTTAAAAATTTTGATACATTTTTGAAATTTAATTTTAAATACAGCTTATAATGATGCTCTTTAATGTTGGAATGTAATTCAAAACCAATTTTATTCTTTCATCATATCTTATACTTACGCACTTTTTGTTACGCAATGTTAAATTAATTATAAAGAATTGATTTCTCTGAATATTAACTTCAAAACAGAATTTTCCCAATAAACATAAGAATGTTTATTGGGTTGATATTCATTTTGCAAATAGCGTGAAACGTAAAACATTATACACAGAATGCAACAGCCGATGAAATCAGTCATATGAAACTTAATCATGCTTCATTTTGGAATAGATTTCCGAATTTGTTTAATTTTTTGGTTGTTCTTTTTATGCCGTCTTATTTCTCTGTATCCGTAACCATTCTGCCCATTGAAGGGTTTGATGGGCATGTTACGGGAATTTTATTAAATACCAGATTATTTACAAAAGAAAAAACAAAACTAAAATAACTATCTACAGAAGTTACAAACGTATAAGAAATGATAATAATATGAAACTGTTTACAATGATTTTCTACTTTGAAATATTATGGAAAAATTATCTGGAGTAATAATGTATGCAGAAGGATATTATGTATGAAAAAAAAACCCCTACGAGATATGTGATTATTGCACTTGTTATCATAACATAGTAGATGAGGGTGCAGTTTGCACAAATTAATATAAAATAATTTAGCTAATGGTCACAAAGAAAATATTCATTTGAAAGATATTTAATGAATGCATACTACGTATATGAAGAAACTGTGGTGCTTTTTTTCTTCTTTTCTTTTTTCCCCGTAGTCCTTGTATGTATGACACCTGATGTTGAAAGCTAGGGAGGAAAATAAAGGTCTCTATTTTCACTGATAAATTTAACTATCCTATGGATTTTTTGCCAGGAGAGGAAGTAGCTAACGACTCTTTTCAGCCATTTTTGCTCAAGGCTTGGTGATAGTTTTTTCATATGCCAAGAAATTGTGAGGATGCATTTCCCTAAGAAACGTCGATTATTTATTTCGTTTCAAAGAAAGAATTCAAATTCTTCCGTTTTTTAAAGTAAATTATTTATATTTATGTTTTTAAAAAGGATTAATTTGATTTATTTTTTAAAAATTAAGCTTTGAAGGATTTTTTTTAACTTTAATGCTCGAATGTGCTTGTCCTATAAAGGGCAATCCCATTTCATGACTTTAAATTTTCTCATCACATTTTCTGTATCATTCTGTTTTTCCCTTGTTATCACTGATGTGAATATTAACGTGATCAACTGTGCCTGATTAATCAGGTCAGCCTCATCTCAAGACATAATGGATTGAAATTCGACACGCCTACTGCACGTTCTTTGACATGTGACTAAGTTTTATAGGGTGAATCTGAACACACTATCAAAAATTTCTTTCGGAAACTTTCTTTACATTGTTTTGATCCTAGATATATTCAAAAATATGTGACTTTAATCAAGTTACACTTACAAGGTGAACAGGAATAAAATTTCGGGGTAAGGGAAAACAATGTATCTCAGTCTAATTAATCGCAGTTTATTTAATTAAAATTATCTGTTTTCCCAAATATCGTGGATTAGATTAAATGTCTGGTTTTTCAATAAAATGCCACGTATTTATAAATTATAATGAAATTTCGACTACACTTTTAAAAGAAAGTGTTATAGTATGTGGTGTGTGCATTCGTAGGTACTCTAAAGGATTATTAACTTTTTGCATTTGAATGATGTCTTTCACTCACTATTCAAGACAGTGCAACATTTTGGGGCTTTATTTATTTATTTTTCAATTTTAATTCGATTATTAAATACGCCTGCAAAATGGTAAAAAATGTAGATTTGTTTTTCAAAGATATTCGACTTAAAACAATTATGTATATTTATTTTTCAAAGCAATAAATAAGCAACAAATCTTTTTATAAGGTGAATAATTATGCATCGAATTTCTTTTTACGAGTGCAAACCATGGCGGGTTAAACCTAGAGCTATCGAATTTGACATATAGTTTAGAAGATCAAAAATGTGAATCTCATTGCAATTTTTTTAAAAATTTTAATTAATTAAAAACTAATTGAAATTTTAACATTCGTCCGCCGTAAATCAAGAAAATATTGCATAAAAATTGTATATTAAGCCATTTTAATATTTAAAAAATTATCTTTTAAATAAAAGTAGTTCAATTGCCGCACAATTTTTTTTCTTATATTTTTAAAATTGAAAAATATATATATATTGGAATAGTTTTCATTGTTGCAGTGACATTAGTTCATTGCAATAGTTCATTGTTTCATCCAATCTTTAATATTAGATGAAGTAATGATTGCTGTTATAATGTTATGGTTAAAAATACTTTGTATAGGTAATCATTTCAGCATTTTGATGCCCCAGGTAATGGACGTCATGAAGCAAACCTCTCTTTTAACGATTAGTCCATTTAGTTTCCCGATTGTAACTTAATCAACATGTTAATGATTTATTTATTTATTTTAAGTATAGAAACTTTGGAGAAAATGTATTTTCAATTATTTTTAATATGTAAATCACAGAAAAATAATAGAATCCTTAAAGAATTGATTATAATTATTAGTTTGCCTTAGTTACACACATATAAAACATAAAGTTTAAAAAGATAAAATAATAAAATGTATGCAAAATAACATCAAAAATTATTTATTGAAATCTAACGTCACGAGTTAATCTATATCTATATCTATACTTATAATAAAGCTCAATGTGTGTGTGTGTGTGTGTGTGTGTGTGTGTGTTGGCGCTCTACAGGCCAGACCATTCAACCTACAGCTATCAAATTTGGCACGTGTATACCTTGGAGGCCGGGAATGTGCACCTGGGGGTTATTTTTTCGAATTTTTAACTAGAATTTTATTTATTTAAAAATTAAGCGAAATTTTGACGTGTTTTTGCTATAACTGCCGTAAATATTACCGCACAAAAAAGATTTTTACATGAAGTTAAAGATCAAAAATTTATCTTTTAAATGATACTAATGTTTTAATCTTAAAATTAAATTTCTATTTTTAATGAAGTTTTAAATAAATATTTTAACTATGTTTTTCAATAATTTTTTTCGTCAAAAATAAAAATTAAGATTAAGCACGTTTCCCATTCATGAGAAAAAAATAGCTTTTTTCAAAGTGTTGCCATCACATTGATTAAAGCTCTAACTGAAAATAAATTAAATCTTTTTGGAAATGAAATCTGCAAAAATATAATTTTCGTCACGTGTCTGTAGGAAATGAAACAAATATGAAATATTATTTTTTTCTTTTCCTTTTCAGGTTTGAATATTTTTACTTTTGTAAATATCGTCTGCGATTGTTTTTAATTTCAGATAATTTCATTTTCCAGCCTAAATATCTGTACTTTTCTAAATATCGTCTGCTTATTAATTGCATTTTTCTCTCTTTTGTTTTTGGCAACTATTGAAATGTTATGTTTACTTTTGATGTGTTTGTTCTATATAGTACTTTTGAACGTGATGTTTTATTCGAGTGGATAATAAGGAGAATGCATACACCACAAGAGAAAGCACAGATTTTATGGTGGTCATAGAGTTAATTTCCAATCAACTAAATCACTGACTTTTAAGAGTTAATTTCAAATCACTTAAACTGACTGATTCATGAAGATTTGAATATCACTATTCAATAAAAAAAGGATAATTTTAGATTTTTCATCGAACGTTTCAAAGAAAATACGCCAATCAGCGCGCAGGTTTCTCAAGATTAATCGGCCTAAGATTATGAAAATTGTGAGTTTTTCTAAATTTTTAACATTTAAAACTTCATAAATAAGTCTTAGTTGATCGTGGAAAATAGAAACATTCATTCATGTATTTAAAATTTGGTGTGTCCAGAATATTTATCAGAATATGATACCTTACTGCATTGAATTTAGACTTCATAATTTTTGAAATATATTTATAGGCTGGAACAAAATATTATTATTGATTTCATTTCAATCCTTTTGAAAGCAAAACTAAAAACTGAATTTTATACTGAATCTCAGAAATTTTTGTTGAATTATTGTTTGAGATATTACATAAATGATGAAAAATATTTTGTAGTTAACATAAGACTTAAATACCGAGCGATTCTGTTTGCAATACTCACATTCAATAATAATAATAATTAATAAATAACATTAATGATGATAAATAAAATAAAACGCTTGGTTTTATTAAAAAATATCTTAATATTAATTGGAATTTCATCATTTACATTTTAAATTAAAGTTGAAGTTTTGCCGGAAATGACAACAAATTAGCAAAATATATATAGTAAATTGAACGAAACGATTTAAACAACAGTATAAGTTTGGTATGACTATCAAAATTTGAAGATTAAAAATGTTTTGTTTGAGAATCCTTTAAGAGACCAGTTACTTAAAATATTTAATTGAAAATTGTAGCGAGTGGTAATACTGGCGAACCGGCTGGTCGCCAAAGGCGGCTAGTAATTAATATTCCAATATAAACTAGTAATTACTAACACTCTGATTATTCAGTATGTATACACATTGCAGAGCGAATATTTTATAATTAAAAAAAATTATATTTATTACATACTAGTTGCTTCAAGCGATCATATGATTCTCCGGGAGTATTGGTTATATCTAGTTGCGTAGAGTTATATCTAAATGCTTTCAGATAAATCCTTTAGATATAACTCTATGTTCATGATTCCCCCAAAATGCGTGTTCATTATACATATGAACCTTTCTAAATGAAATCAGTCCCCTGACAAAAACCTAATTGTTTGGTACGTCTATCTTCTAATTTGCTGTGCTTCATTTCACTCTATGGTACTGTAACTTTAAACTTTTATTCGTCTAGTAAATTACAGAGATATTAAATAGAATCCTTCTTTAGCTTTCAGCCATGAAAAAAAAATCACGCGATTAAGAATTTGATTAAACGACTTGAAATTCAGAGTAACTATATAATCTATTGTTGGAAATCAGGCAAAAAGTTAAAAAAAAAAGAATTGCCAGAATTTAGCAAATATTCTCACGACTATTAAATTAACACAATTAATTTTATTTTTAAATTTTCTAAACAGTGTACAATTTATTTTTGCACGGTAATATTTTCGAAAGTTATCTCGAAAAAACTCCAATATTCAGCTCAACTTTTAATTAATTAAAATTTAAAAAATGCTCTTTTAGTTGCCCATTTCCATCCTCCTAGGTACGTATGTGTTGAGGTAGCTATAGGTCAAACGGTCTGGCCTGGTGAGTACCAATATACACACATACATTCATTTTCATTATTAATGGAGATTTATCTATTTAATAGCGGGGCTAATATTTTTAATCGACCCTCCTCACTTTATTGTAGCGGTTCTGAGCAGATGTTTAGTTGGAAATATACCATAGGTAATCATAAACATCAAATAACATAAGAAATTTAACTTAAAGGAACGTAAGGTATTATGTAGAGCAAGGGATATTATGTTTAATTGAAATTAAACATAACCATAATTCCGGGGAAACCAACTGCATGGTAAAGATATCAAGTAAAAAATATCAGGTACATAAAAGTTGGACAACGAGACTCCTTCATCCAAATTTCCTCTACACATAAAGCATATTTATTTTTAATTTAATAAATTACGAAAATTCAGTGCCGTAATTATTTCGAATATTATTAGGATCAAATAGTATATGAAAATTCGCACTGTTATTAGTATTAATTATAAAATAAGTAAATATCCCGGATCAGCTAGGACTATCACATTTAACTCAATTCTTTAACTCCCACCCCGCTTTCTAGACTTTGAGAATCCCGATTAGAAGTTCGGGTCATCTCAATTGACCAAAACTCGAAATCACGGCTGCCAAATTCTCTGCCATTCAAATTTGAAAGAAAAAAAAAAAAACTTTTAGCTGCGCACTTTCGATGAGAAATCAAAGTTTTTTTGTGAGCACATATTTCATCACGGATGAATTTGTGGGCACATCAATCTGATGGATTTAATGAGATGACAAATCTAAAGAATACGCAGTTTGAAAAAAAAAATCACGTGATTTTTATCGTCACTTACGAAATTTTACCGCGCCGAAAAGAAACACGCAGCAAAGCACGCGCACGCTGTTGGCAGATCTCCAATACACGTGCGACATTCGAAACAGACTGTCTCGTTAAAAATCAGGGGTGTGACAGGCGGCGTATTGGCTGAAAGATTCCTTTTATTTTTGTATTTTGTTTAACCGGAGAATTTTTTTTTTCTTTTTTTCTGGCTTGCGGTTGATGAGATGCGTGCATGCTATCGTACAGAATGTTGAATCGGTGATGTAAAAAGAGAAAAAATTCGATGGAATGCCAATTCACGCGGCAATTTAACGACCCTCTGATGGTATTGAGTTGCGAAGTAGAACGACCGATCGTCAATGTTAATGTACTAACCCTGAGCCGATCACTACTATCAGTAATTACCTAGTTTTTCAAAATCCGCATACTTCTTTAAAATTATATATAATCTACAGCCACTTGTTTTTACTTTCTTGTGTAAGAAATATGCAAAGAGAAAGGATTGTAATCGTCAAAAATTCGAACTCGGACGGATACTAGACTTGGTTGATCTCTACGTTAGTTAGAAAACACATTTTTTTTATATTACATTTGCCTGTAACTCAAAAATGCTTTGAACTACATAGATAAAACTTTGTACAAGGACATAACACCAATTTGAATGAAATTCATTCAGCTGAATGTTTGTTCAAATACAAGTGAACATGCCAACTACAAAACAAAAAGAACTAGACAGATAAAATTTAGTACACGATTTAACATTTCTAATATAGAAGCATATCAAATTTGAAACCAAGCCTTTGAAGAGATTGATTGTCGGTCTGTACGTCTGATTGTCGGTCTATACGTCTGCATGCCTATATATGCGATAATTCAAAAACGTAACAACATAAGAAAATAAAATTTGGTTCTTATTTTTAACATCGAAAGTGTAGATTCTTATGAAATTTTGAACCAAATCTGCTGAAGGGTTGACCGTCGATCGGCACTTTCACGCGTTTGTAAATGCAATAATTCAAAAAACCGATGCCCTAAATGAATAAAATTTGGTATGCGATCTTGTAATTACAGTTGTAGTTCTATGTCAAATTTTGTCTGAATTTGGTCAGAAAAAGGCTTTTTAGATACATATTCGATTTTTTTATAACTGATAATTAACTACAGGTCAGTGACTCTAAATTGAGATAAACGTTATATTCACATAAGAGATAAATATGTCGTAATTATTGTTTGCCAATTCTATGCAATTAACAAAGTACCGGTTTTCATTACTATACTACGAAAAACACAACTCGGATATATGGGACTGAAAAAAAGTCTGAGCCCTCGCGGCCTTGCCCAAGGTGCCCTATTTTTTGTGGATGGTAGGAGAATTATTAGAGTTTATTTAGAGAATATGAGGTAACGCTTTGAGCAGACCGATCCCGCTGGTTTTGTTTAAAATATTAAGGAGTCGAGAATATTTTATTAAACATGATTGGATCAGAGAGTCCGAATTTTCGGAATTACATCTGTCTCTCTATCGTTCTGTCTGCCTGTGAACATGATACGATAACAAAAAATTAGACATTTGAAATTTGGTATGTGATCTTTACATCAACTTTGTAGATTTTTATCAAATTTTAAATGAAATCCGTTCAAAGAAAATTTGGTTGTCCAAACAAGAGAGAACACAATAATTAAAAAATTTAAAACTCTAGATGGATAAGATTTGGCACAGAAATTTAGCAAAAAGTATTAATTATAGAAATTTAGCTTAAGTGTTCATATTTATCAAATTTGGAAGCAAATGTATCAAAAAGGTGATAGTCATTTGGCTTGTAGTTTCATTCATTTGTAACTCAAAAACACGAAAACTTAAATAAATTATAGTTCTTGATTTTGTGTAAAATTTAAATTTTAATAAGTAAAAAAATGGCGACCAGATTTCGTATTTGATTTTCTTTGTTATATTATGAAGTTCAAAATTCTCATGTGCTGGATTCTGAGTGCTTTTGGCTCAAGTCCAACAGTTTTAGCCGCCGAACGAATAAGATCTTTCTTTATTAGAGAATAGGTAAGAAGGGAGATAGGTTTCAGGGAGACTGAGCTCGCTGGTTAAAAACGCTGTTTCAGAAAATTAGCAGATTTGTCTGTTTGAAGAATAAAGGGAAGAAATAGGATAAAATGGGAAATATCATGAGCATAAATTGAAAACAAAGAACTGATTTTATATCGTTCGATCGATTAATCTGTCTTGAGTCTTGGTTCTAAAGCTGGTCCCAGCTGATTTGACTTTTTAACTGATTACTTTCTGAGAATTAAAATAACGAGATTTTTTTTAGCTGTAAGCCAGGATAATATAGTTCAAAGATTTTCAACTTGGGACACGGGTGGCTACTTGGGTGTGCCGATAGGAGTATACAAAAATAGGTTGGTATTGGCAAACAACATGAAACAAAATTGATAAAATAATAATAAAAAAAAGGCTTGCAGAATTTTTTTTCATCAGGGTGGAGTGAAAATTGAAATTCATGCAAGATCAAATGCTTTCTGGATAAAATGGAAAAAAATGCACTTAGTCAAATTCATAAAATATTTAGTATTTTTCCTGAACGGAAACAGCAAAATTAGGTTTTGCAGTAAATTGAAAGCATTTTCAGACATCATGCCTGCCTTCATTTGAACTTAATTTTATAAAACTCAGCTCTATGGAACTGGTTCAAAAATTGTCTTTCAATTAAATAGTACATTCATACAATAAACGTTGACTTTCATCATAAATTAATGCATGAAAAAAAAAGAGAAATTAATACTTCCATTTGAAAAAAAAATTCAACGAGCAGGAATGATCTCCCTGCAACTGTCTCGCATATTCTCCACTAAAAGTCGTATCCTTTTAATGGAGGGACTGAATAAAATTGTGGACAGTGAGTAAGCCCGCCTTGCATTGCATTGATAAAAAATAGTAACGAAATACACATCTTTGGTATGACTCAAGCAATTTCATTGAATCTGGCTTACGAATATGTATTTTGACTGCCTTTCTAACAGCCAATTGTATTCAAAATTTATCACTGTATTTCAGTTGTAGTCATAAGATTACGTACCGAATTTGTATTGATTTAGGTCGTTGCATTTATGAGACATTACGTTTACGCGCATGCAAATGCACAGACTCACGAGAGGGTAATTTTTTGCCAGATTTACTACAAACTTTAATAAGAATATTTATAGTTTAGATGATATACCTGCATACTATATTTTATTTATCTAGCTGTTTATGTTTTGTAATTATCGTGACCAAGTAAATTCGAACAAACGGACAGACAGACTTCTTCTGAATGGATTTTGCTCAAAATTTCCTATAAATTTACAAATATACATCAAAGTGTTTATGAATCATCTTGTTCACAGACAGACAAAATTCTGAAAATACATTTTTCGAACTTGAGTAGAACTGAAAAGTGGAGATTCATCAAAATCCCAAGTTTGAATTTTTTTAATGTTTAAAATACCTTCTCTATATTTAATGTACGAGAAAGTAAAAAGAAATCATACATATGTTTTTTTGTCTTTTGATTCTTTTGCTAACCTGTACCCTTGAAATTATTTCCTCTTTGCGCGAAAGGATGTTTGGGTTACACTGAGAGGAGGCGTTTTGATTAGGCAGCTGCCTAAAGCAGTTGGATTAAGGAGGATCACAGTCAGGTCGACTTAATTGCTTAAAGATGTGCATCGAGCATCTGTTTAAATAACCTTACTGCTCGAATGTAGAAGCCGCATGCTTGAGTTATAATAAATGAATAAAAAAATTCATTTTCGGGTAGTTACTAAAATGAAAACTAATTGATCATTAACTTGTCGGTTAAATTAAAAATGTGTTGAATTACGAAACTTAATTTAATAGTTTATTTAAAAAAATCTCATAATCTGCACTGCTTAGGGCTGTAAAATGTTTAGATTTGTTAGTGTGATGTCTGTAAGGGGTAGTCAAAAATCATTTGTTTAATTAAGGGGAACCGGAGGAAATACAGACCCAGAAGAATTTCTCTTGATAATGAAGGTTGATTAATCCGAGACAACGAGATAGAAACAGAGACACATCGTTACTTTATTTCGTACTCGAAAAAAGCAGCAAAGTTAAATAATTACATTATCGAGATTTAAGTTTAAAAATCCACCTTTGGAGACA
Organism: Argiope aurantia; assembly: GCA_026543865.1. Taxonomy (NCBI): domain Eukaryota; kingdom Metazoa; phylum Arthropoda; class Arachnida; order Araneae; family Araneidae; genus Argiope; species Argiope aurantia. Next base: position 214,905 of record JAPMOR010115199.1, on the reverse strand, counting down.
TCTACTCCTATTTTCATTCTCTCTCTAACTTCTTTATTGAACAATTGTGGCCCTTGACGAAAACCGAAAGAATCACCAGTGCTCAGATTTTTATTTTCAGAATCTCATGCAGTTTTGTGCTTCGTAGTGTATTTAAAAAAGTAACGTGTATATGTTTTAGATTTTTTTTTTATCGATTTGACACGGAATTACTATTTTAGTAATAAGATCATACACCAAATTTCATGTATCTAAATCGTCGCCTGTTTAGTTATCGTGTTTACATGATTTATATATTCACATACATGTAAACAGATAGTTATAGAGACTGATAGACATACAGAGAGACACAATTACAAAAATGTGTTTTTCGAACTGAGGGAGGTCTGAAATGTGGAGAAAGTTTTTTGAAGTTAACATTTTTGACGATTGCAATACTTCGTAGAAAACAATGTAATAAGGAAAACTTCTTCTTTTTTTGATTACGTGCATTTCTTACTTTAGAGTAGTAAATTTCGCTTCCGGATTATTCTAAATTACTGAACGCACATAAATAAAAATATTTTAATGTATCTTTGTGTCGTAGTTTATTTCTGCAGTGATTAACTTCGTCCTTTAGATCATCATAAATTACAAAAACATATAATCCAAAATTATTTTTTTTATCACGGTACTTACAATGTGCTTTGTGTAATTGATTCAAAGCATATATTCAAGGCATATGTGATGTAAAGAAGTCAATACATATAATCGTCCACTACCATCTGTAACAACTGAGTGTAATTAAAAATATTCCCGCCGGTTTGGTCTGCATCATTATCGGATGGTATATCTCAATTTCTGTTTCTGCGTCTAATAAATGAAACAAAGATTTATTAATGTTTAAAGCAACTGATTTACTTGTGTGCAAATAACGTTAAGCATGAAAAAAATAAGTTATGGGATCTTAACTTCCACATTTGCTTACTCACTTCAGTTGGAGTTATTTTAATAGTTTCTTTCAGCATTATTACTTTCTCTTATACGTATATAAAGAAAGTATAATAATCGTTAAAGAATTCGAACTCGGTATTTTGATGAATCTCCATGTTTCAGACCTATATGAGGTGGAAAAACACATTTTTGAAAAGTGTCTATGTTTGTATGTGACAAAAATTACTCAAAAACGCTTTTAGCTTGCCTGATGAAATTTGGCATACGGTCTTCTTTATACTAAATTAACTTGATTTCTGTCAAATTTTGTGTAAAATCTGTTCGGAGGAAGTCAGTCTGTCCGGCTGTTAGAGTATAAGTTAACACGATAATTACAAAACGAAGAGAGCTAAATAGATAAGATTCGGTACACAGATTTATCTATAGTGTAGACACCTGTCAAAATTTGAGACAAAACAAACAACGTGTTAATTGTCTGTAAACATATACGTACAAAAACATCTAACACGATAATTTAAAAACGCAGTGACTTTAATATATCAAATTAGGTATAGGAATTTGTGACTAGAAGTCCAGTTTTGTGTGAAATCTTTGTTTCGATTGTGATAATGTGTTTAAAGCACGCATTCATTTTTCGGATACTATTAACTTTATGCCTGGAATTAATTGCCAAAAACAGTTTCAGTAAAAATGCTATTTTCACTCCAAAGGTTAATATTTCGTAACAATTGTACACCAATGCCATGGGGGTTCTCCGGAATAACAAGTTTGTTAGAGAGAAGAATTGAGTTTTATTAGAGAGAAATCTCTCTAACAAGTTTGTTAGAGAGATTCTGCCTTCTCTGGAATAACAAATTTGTATGCGAGAAAATGTTGAGGAAACCTCTCCCGCTAGTTTTTATTTCGTATTTAACGAATTTTTTACTATTAGTGGATTAACATTTGTTTCAAACCGATTTTAGATATTGTTTTGAGAGATAGTAAAAATTATAAATTCTACTCAAAAAAAAATAACTGATAATATTATTATACACCTTCAGTGTACTACAAATAATAAAATTTATTTCTTAAGCACTCTGTTAATGGGCATAGGATTTCCTACCATAATTTTCTTTAATTAATCTGTAATAGTCAGATCTCCCATACTGTAAACAGAAAACAGTACGTCTAGACAGACACATCTTCTAGTTATAATAATAAAAAGTACTAAAATATATAGTCTCAGGTGTAGTCTAAAACGTACGAATTACCCTGAATAAATCATTCTAAAATTATCAATATCCATTGATTCACACTGTCATTATTTTGTAATATTTCGTGCACATAAAGACTTAACAATAAAAAAAGATACATTGATTTAAATGTATAGCCCGCGGGAAGAAGGATTCAAACCATAAAGAAGTCAAGGTTTTGCAATATAAATAGTCCTTTATACATTTCAAATCAGTGCTATTCAACTGGCTATCTTTTTCCCATCATTCATCTGACAAGTCATTATAAATCTTACATGACAAGGCCGTCTTCTTATGGTTTTGTATTGGCAAATGAAAATGCTGGAATGAGGCTTTAATTATGTCACTCGAATATTTATAAATCTATTTTCACTTTTGATGTGTTGCTTTTTATTTGTCAGACAGTTTTTGTGCTTTATTTGCCATTTTTATGTGATTCTAATTTGATGTATATATTTATGTTTGGCATTACCCTTATGAATTTCAAAATGAGATGAAAGTATGTCTAAACGGATAGATCGTCTAATCGACAGTCTAAAATTTTCAGAGCATTTCCACCAATTTATAATTTTAGAAGTTTCGCGAGTGTTTTTTTTTAAATAACTTGCACTTGGGTCGATTATCTATATTTTTCGTGTAATAAAAAAAGAAAGAGAAAGGGCACTTTTGAAAACATTAATTGATAATATCTTTCATGATATATAGCATTTAAAAATTAAGAAAAAGAAGATGCAATACCTAATGAAACTTTACTTATAGGATTATCTTATTAAAGAGTAAAACATCACTAAAAAATGTTTGATATATTGAAATTTAACCGTTCAGTAATTTCCTATGCCCTTCGGGAAATTTCGATATCTACTAATCGAAGCTTCGCTATTTATTTTCGTTTTAAACCTCATCTCACCCAACAGAGATTTGTATCAGAGAAACTCGCATGGCAATGCTATCACCACTCAATTCAGTGCCCCTACCTAGATTGGAACAGATAGGATCCTCTGTGCTCTGGGACTCTAGTGAGAATAAGTATTTAGGGTGCGTAGAGAAAATATTGCCAAATAGTTTAACTCCGACTTTATATGGATTTCTACATTTTGAACTTGTCTGAATCTGAAACAAAAACATTTTTCGAATTTTTCTCTTTTTTTTTTATCTAATTTGTCTGAACATTTTAACTAAAAAACAACTGGAAGTCAATAAACGATATATGACATCTGATTTTCGTACCAAAACTGTAAATCAGTATCAAATTTTGAGCGAATCAAGCCAACGGGAAATCTGCTTGTTTATAAGAATGTCAATACAATACATGAATGAAAATCTAACATGTGGTTTTATAGTCAGAATTGAACATCGATGTCAAATACTAGATCAAATTTATCAAAGTGTTGATTGTCTATTGGTCTTCCTGTTCACGAATATGCGAAGAATATAAATTAAAAACTCAGCAATTTAGACAAATGAAATTTGGTATGTGGTACTGCTATTCATCAATATTGTTGATCTTATATTTTAAATCCGATTGGGACAAATGAAAAATCCAAAATCATACTTGATTTCTTTCGCAATTCTATGAAGTACAAAACGCGTTGTATTGAGTTAGTATTCGAGAGTGTCAAGAAGAGAAAACTCCAGCTAGTTTTACACTTAAATTTCTAAATTCTTAAAAAAAATTGAAAAAAAAAAGTGTATTCCTAAAGTATTCTCTTCCCCGGCACACTGAAAGAAAATTTATTTTGTATGAATGCTCTTCTTTATTCTCATGTGCCACCGACAATATTATATGTATTAAGTTTAAAAATAATTTTTTTTTATTTGGCATTTTTTTAATGCTAATTCTGAACTTTCCAAAGTTAGGTAAAAAAAAAAAAAAAAAAAAAAAAAAATCTGCTTTGCATAATCGGTTGATGAATGGAATCATTAATCCATCTGGTGAGGTCACAAGAATGAATTATTATTAATCCTTTTCTGTAAAGAGCATTATCAGTTCAAGGCCTCGTCTTCTGAACACTTACATCAATTTTACTTAAAAGAAGAAAAAAAAAATTGCTATCAACTCATGATATAATTTAACACTTGAGGAACCGGAGTGTTACTTTAAATATTCATTTAGTCAGCCTTTAAAATGCTTTCAAGGGCATAACCTTGAACCTATAGAGCAAAATTGCAAAGAACTACGAGAGGAGCATTTCAAATGAAAAAATAGAAAAGGGAGGAGGGAGGTGATCTGCAATATTCATGTGCTTGATATTTAAAAGGGTTAAAGCTTCCTTTCAGTATGAAAGGGAAAAGAATCAAACCATTAATAAAACTTGTACCACTAATAAATATAAAATGTAAACTTTATTTGATTGGATCAATTGCTTCACTTTTAATAAAAATAAAATATAAAAAGTTAAAGATATCAGAATTAACGTAATCTATTTATTGTTTTTATATTTTATAGTATTGAAAAAAGGGAGGTCAAAGCATCTATAAATTCTAGAAACTTATTTTAGATTTTACAGCTTTAAATGTCTTATCTTTTTCTAGGTCTTTGATTCTGAATTTTTCATATGTCACGTTACTTTTAAATATATGACGTAATTATTGAATTGACGCAATATTTTGTTGCATTAAATAAAATTTACGTTTATCGGAGAATTAAATATAAATTGCTTAATTGGAGAAATAAAAAAAAATTAGAATAAAATAATTTGAATAACATTTGCACTTTAAAACAGATGTAATTTTTTGAAATGAAACGAGAAAAAAAAATTTCTCTGATAATATTACAAATACGAATATAAAATAGCTGCACTATCAAATTAAAGCAAAAAATTAAATTAATAATGCATAAGATTATTTTAATTGGATAATTGAGGTAAATTATATGTCTAAAAAAGGAACCCTTTGCAATCACTTTACGCTTTCATTTCTAAATAAGCACATATGCATAAATAAGTAATTGAGTTTGAAATTTCAAATTAATAGTAAGAATATATAAGAAAATTCATATTTCTTCATAATTTTTATTTATTAATTAAAAAAAGTCATGAATATGTTGTAAAAATAAATGTGGTCCATATTTTCTGAAAAAAAGATTTTCTTAAATATATTTTATGTATTTACTTCGGACTTGCGTATGTATGTATATATATTTAATTGTAAAGTTATATTCGGACAGATAGACTATTGGATGGATGGATTTCAAAATTTGAAAAAAATCTATAAATTTGAAGTGCATACCATTTACCAATTTTTATTCATCTAGATCGAAGCGTTTTTGAATTATCATGTTTACAGACAGACAGATATAATTCCAAAAACATGTTATTTGGATTCAAGAATGTCTGAAAAATGTGGACATTCGTCTAAATTAGGAGTTCGAAATTTTTGAAGTCTGCAATACCTTCTTTTCGTTTAGTTCGCATAGGAGAAAGTAAAAAGTTATATATTGGAGAATATTTTTTAGTATGGTCTTTGAATGAAAATATTAAATACGTTCATGATTAATATGCTTATTTTTGCACTTCATCATTTATACAAAAGACAATATTTCATATATTTTTACAAATTAGACTTATTTAAAAGAATATTACAGTTATATTTAGAGGGAATATTACCTATATTAATTTGTGTGCTACTCATCGTGTTTATAGCTAAAAAATAAAAGCTTCAATATTTGTGTGAAACAGAGATAATATTTTTTAAATGGCATAAAAATCTTCTTTTTAACCGAAGTAATCACTAAAAAACGTTTACAGTAACGAATTAACAAAACAACAATGACAATGCAACAGTTTTGTTACAATTTAAATGAATTATCCAACTTATTGTGAACGTTTAATTACATCATACGATGTAAGTGATTTCTTGATGGGAAGTAATTGTAAACCGCAAGCCTCTGTCTGATCATCTGAGCATGTATTCCAAGCATAAATGTGCTTCTGGTTATTTTCCAGGTATTTTTTCCATTTCTGGAGATTCTGAAACATTTTAGTATGACATTTTTTACAATCTGGAATATTATCTGTAAACTGCATACATAAAATTGTGCAAAATGTTTTACAAGCAGTGCAACTAAATTCGGCATGTAGTTACTTCTAAAATAGTAACTGGGCACTAAATAAAAGTTCTTCAAAATTTTAATAAGTTTTTTAATTAAAAATTAATTCGAATTTCAAAGTTCTTCCTCAATAACTGTAGAACGCATTATAGCATGAAGTCATCTTTGTACCATTTAAAATGGTTCTTTTTAAAGAACTAATTATTAAAATTAGAATAATAGTTTTAGAATAAATTTTGCATTTAAAAAATGCAAAATTTATTCTAATAACTGTCATTCTAATTTTAATAATTAATTCTTTAAAAATTGTTTTACAAAAATAATTTTCGTTATTTTAGTCAATGAATTAATACACATGCACGTTGTGATGATATTGGATACAATTTTTCAAATTTTGTACATTCACAGCGAATAAATTTTTAAAAATAATGTGAAGACGGACAAATCAGTCTTGAGCATTACCATAGTATGAACGTCTCAAACTACGAGTTCAATTTTTCTTTTTTTTTATTCTGATTTTTTCGGATACTTCGTATATAAGAAAACATTGTCAAAAAAAAACACACCGAACTTGAGAGTTTGACGCATTTTCATGTTTCAGATCTCCCTGAGTACGAAAAACACATTTTTAGCATTATATTTTCTGTATATAAACACGATAACTCAAAAACGCTTTTACTTAGACAGATAAAACTTGATATGTGGACTTTAGACCAATTTTGTCGGTATGTGACAAGTTTTCTTTTCAGATGAAGTCTGTTTTCCTGCTGTCTGCATGAAAATGGACTACACATTAAGTACAAAACGAAGATAACTAGATGGATAAAATTTGGTGCGCAAATTTAACATATAAAGTGTAGATAGACATCCAATTTGAAATCAAATCTGTAAAAGAGTTGACCTCTGTTGGTCTGTATTTTAGCATACGTGCAAATGATACAATTCATTAATACAACGACTTGAATTAGTGACATTCAGTATGCGATCTTATTACTACAATAGATGTCCCGAGTCAAAGTTTGATTTTAATTGTTCAGAAAAAGCAGCGGGAGTGGTCTCCCCAAAACCTTCTCTCATACATTCTAATAAAAATATTATTCCAGAAAACGCCTCGCATGGCATATATAACCATGGCGTATATTATGAAATATAACCATTTGGTGTGAATTTGGCATTTTTACTGAATCTATTCTTTGGAAGTTTTTGAATCGTTAATTCCTTGTACAGTAACGGAAAAATCGAATTCATCTTTAGACTCGTTTTCTCTAACCAATTGAAATCAAAATTTGTCACACAACTACACGTGATGTCATAAAACCACATACCAAATTTGATATATTTAATTCTTTGAATGCTTCTAAAAGTACAGGCTGGCAGACGCTCAACTCCTTGTTGAATCTGACTCAAAATTTGACAGGTGCCTACACTACGCATGTAAATCTGTGCACCGAATTTTATCCTTCTAGTTTCTTAGTTCTGTAATTATCGTGTTAATTTATACTCGCATACTCGAATTTTAAGTAAAGTTCATTCAGAAGAATGAGTTTTGCTTAAAATTTGATAGAAATCTTCAAATTTGGTGTAAAAACCGTTTATCGAATTTCATCTGTCTAGCTCAAAGTGTTTATGAGTTATTTTTATCACAGACACATGGACGAACAGGCACAATGCGGAAATTGTGTTTTTCGAACTCAGGGAGGTCTAAAATGTGGAGATTTGTCAAAATCTCGATTTTAAATTTTTTGACGATTACAATACTTTCTCTATACTTCGTACAAGAGAAGGTAAAAATATATCCAAAATACATATTCGTACGATAAATTAAATAAAAAAATTCTAAAATAAAGTAAAATGCTTCGCATTAAAGATCTACATTTCGCAATTATTGCTCACCATGCAAGGCGTTCGTTTTTCAACAGCGTCCCACAATTTTATGCCGGATGGGACCTGTATTAAAGAGCATACGAGAAAGTTTCGGCGATACAACTCACGCTGGTTTTCACGTGGAATTTTTCCTAATAAGTAATAAAACTGCAGAATTCAGGACATTTCAAAATTGGTTCACATTTAAATTAATCCGAAATCTTCAAAAAAGGGAATATATGCTTTACTTTTCTCTTATTAATTGAGAATTTATGAGTTTTATTAGGTATATTAACAAAATCGAGTTTGTAGGAATGCAGCTAATAAAATAAATTCAGTATGCCATTTCAATCCTCTTTCTTAGAGAATCTATAATATATCTTACCGAAAGCAAATTTGCACAAATGTGTCATCTTAATTGTTAAGTAACTGGCGGAAATTTTTTTTTTCAAATATGTAAGAAAAAGAAACTGAGAAATGATTGCAAAAATTTTTTAATGATTTTGTTACACCATTAGATAGTAAAAGCATTGACAGTGAAGAATATGATAAAACCCTTTTAACTTACAAAAAGTTAAACAAATTGTTCAGAATAGCGCTTAACCTCTTAATTTTTCTCTGAAGAATGACTCAAATGAAGAAAGAATGTACCATGTACCATGTCATAATAATTAGTAATAGTCAGTAATAAAAAAAAAAATCTATTTCTAAACATTACTTTTTTTTATCTTCTTTATTTGCAAAAATATTTAATGTTACTTATATTATACATTCTTTTTTAGTATGACTTATATCTAAAACCTTTTTTCCCTTATAAAGTTAACTTTATTTAGAAAATTGGCTTGAAAGTTAAAGGTTTTGCTGTGAGCGAATAGCATCGATGACATAGCCTCCAATTTCTGCAAGAATTTACTATAATTCTATTTTGACATTTAATAATCTTTTGCTCTAAATTCACGACCTCAGTCTTTAAAAGAACAGAGTTTCTAACCTTCCATAATAATTTAGACCTCCTCTCCCAGCTATTTATTCTTTTATTTTGACTCTTCAGTCTTTTAAAAAATTTAAATAACATCTTTATAATTAAAAACCATTTATTTTTACAGATGGCATTTTCTTGTCGGGACAAATTGTAAATTTTTTTCATTCGATTTTAGAAGTTATGTGTGTTTGAGTTTTTGGAGGCCGTTATTCAATCCTATATTGCCCAGGCAGATAACCAATGTAGTAGAAAAAAACTCTCTTCTTACGTTTTCAGATGTGTTTTTTTCCACTAAAATTCATTTACCGTTAAATTTTTTGTTAGAGCCTTAGGAGAAGGAACAGAATACGATATATACAATCATATGATAGATTCGTTAAAAAAACTAGAGATCTAAATTTCGTAATTTTTGTTCTCTAATGCCGTACGAGGGATTCACGTCCGAAATTAATTTGCAATTTTATGCTTGAGTAATGAAAAAGATAATATTTCAAAAAGAGAACGTTAGTACAATAATTGTATGCATTCATTGAATGGCCAATCTATACAAGCGCTGAATATATACGGCGTTACTTGATGACCTGTGTGCGATAGCGTTTAATCGCCGCCCCTCGATATTGGATTCTTTGTTTGTTGTGTACACGTCTTACACACTGACGGTTGTCGCTATCATTTGTTTCGTTCTGTTTTTATTTTATTCAATAAAATAAATTCAAATAACTTCGTAATGAACACATTTCGCTCTACTGGGCAAGAATCACTATCCAACAGAACAATGAAGTTGGCATTCTTTCAATGGCGAATATTTAACCTATTTGCAACATACATGCTTTTCGAATTACCTACGCGAAAGGGTTAAGATAACAATAATTGTTCTATAGAGAGAATTGTAAACACGATGTGTTTTTTTAATCTGTTCTCCCTGCAAACTGGAAACAGAATGGGTTAAAAATATATCCTATTTAACCTTGTTAAAGGAATAGTTAATAAAAGTGCTTAATTAATTTTATTAGAAACAGCGAAATGCAACATTTCACACTGATTGTGATAATTTTGAATCAATAAAAACTGAAGGATAATTTTAAAAATATCGTTTGCAGCACTATTAATTTCTGATTTGACGAGTAGTCATTGTCACTCGCACTAATAAAAGAATAAGCCTATACATTATAGAAATTAATTACTTCTAAAAAATACAATATTGTAAGCTATCATTTGATGATATAGATGGACTATATTTTATGCACAATGAAAGTGAATTGTCCAGAAGCTAATTTTTTAAAAAAACTAAAGACAGTTAGCATTTTAAAATTTTACAAACTATTTAATAATAGCAAAACACTGGCCAATTTGGAATATTTCAAGCTAAATGTGGAATCTCTTGGGTCTCTTGCTAGAACATCTCCATTTCATACTTTGCCGGTAACATGCCGCAGATGGTATGGAAAAAAAAATCGTTTGACCCCAAAGCAAACCACCTTCTACATCCTCTATTTGTTTATTTACTTATTTAAATATGTGGCTATCACCCTCTGAGCTCATTCCGCAGATTCCTCGATAGTTGGCAGAGACTCAACCGGCGCGATTTTTTTCAAGCCCGGAATATAAAGAAGGTCGGTAACTTCAACCGCCGTGCAAGGAGTAGTATCGTCTACCGGTGGCTCATGATTGGCGGAGGACTCAGGGCCACCGCAATCTGTGGAGGAAGATGCATGACGGCGCCAGTCTGTCGTGTGACTGAGCGGGCCAGGAAACGCATGGCAATTACGTTTCCGGAGAAAGGGTTATGATTACAGAAATAATTAGAGGTGGAATGAATATTTCGCGATAGCCGTCGCTTGAACCGGCCAATCCTCGATCCTGCAGACGGCGTCTAAGATTTCGTTTCTTTTTCTGTATTTACAGGAAATATAATTTCTGGTGGACTTACGGCAAGTCAAAATTTAAATGATCAGATTCTGTATATTAGAGGCAGGGATATATCGGTTAAAATAAATAATTAGTAGCTATAAAATATTTAAATACTGATTTTAAGGGATATGGTGAAATATGCATTAATAATACGTAGATTTTCTAAAAAATCGTTTACAAATTTAAAGAGCAGGTCTGTAGACAAAAATAAATCATTTAAAAAATAAAACACGTAGATGCAAATGCAGAGAGCTTGTAACAAGCAAATACTTCAGATAAAATGGAGAACACCGAAATTGATGGAATTTTAATTTACGATAGTACAATAACCCAGTATCACGAATGACGGTATTGCAAGTCGTACAAAACGTGATAGATACGATACTGATAAATAGAAAGCAGTATAAGCAAATATTTGAAGTATTTTAACCCTTTGCAATCGGAAAAGTAATTCGATACAAAATTATTCAGCTAATACAAGAATTTGCTTATTCTTATGGGAAAATAAAAATATTTATTCTAGATTTAAGTTGAATTTTACCGAAAAATTAATCTGTATCTTCTTACCATTCTTTAGGTATCTTTTAAAAATCAAAATTAAAAAAAAAAAAAACGGCAAAATAATGCACCGTCTTGAATGAGTGAGAAGCACCATCCGAATGCAACGGGTTAAAAGTAAATATTCAAAAAATTTGCTGTTAAAAACCCTACATCCCTCATATTTTATTAATCATGTTACTGCTTTGAGCCATTGAGAATTTACATTTAATTAAATCAATGTTGTGCCCTTGATTTCATGTATCTTTTTCTTTTATTTAATTTACAAGCAAAGAATTCCTGTAGGGTTTCCACCCTTTGCTCTTCTAATTTCAATTGCAAACATGAATTGTTTCTGTATTCTTGGCCGGAATTTAAAGTTTATAAACGATCTTAAGTATCATATTAAGTAACGATCTTAAAGATCCATGTATTTTAGTATTATTTGTATTGCACATCCTTCTGACTGAATAAACCATATTAGTGATATCAAAATGTTTATATTCTCTCTCTATATATAAGCATTTAATTTTGTGAAAGCATAAGGCAGGTGCGACAAGTAGTGAAGAAACTTTTCATTTTTAAACGTCGTTTTATTCTCTCTCGGGAGGCAGGCATGATTTGTTTACAAGAAGGCGCGGACAAGGTACATCCGCTCTCTGCGCGGCACAAAAGCAGAAGTGGGGAAGAAGACAGAAATAAATTATCCTTTGTCTTATATAACATGAGATATTGATAGGGAAATATTTTTTATAGTGCTAATATATTATTAAGATTCTGATAAGGATTTCCGACGCATGTCAATCACAAGTAAGGGAAACACATGGATCTTTTAAAAAGAATATGCTTACTGGACATTTTTCTAACCCTTCACACGGAGCGTGTGAATGTGTCGGCGTTTAGCCGCTACAGCAATTTTATGAAGCTTCTCTTAAATTAGTTAAATAGAGAAAGTGGAATTGGATCAAGAAATAAGAGAGAATGAAGTTACTATGGGCTAAATTAAGATAAAACCTTCGAAATTAATTAAATTGAAATTGGAGATTAAAATATCATTATATATACATAATGGAAGTCTAAAAAGAATTAAAAAAAATAAATTTATTAAATTAAAAAACAATTAGTAAGTTAAATGCAAGACAGTCTTGGTCAACTAATTCATAAGCAAAGCAAGGTGTATGAAATCGCGTTGACTCGAAATTTTCCTAACTAATCTGGTTGTTTTTAATCGATATTGGAGTAAAATGATTTGCAAGACATTAAAAAAAATGGATTATGCTGCTTAATTTGGCCATCTCTAGGCTTCACAAGAGTAAAATTATTTATGAGGTATAAAAAAATGGGATTCTACTGGCTAAAGTGGTCACTTCTTGTAATCACCGAAGAAACACGATTGGCAGGAATAAAAAAAATTTGTCTTTGTTAATCTTGTTACTTATAATTTATACCAGAGTAAAATTGCAAAAGGCGTGAAAGGCCTGTTTTGGTCTTCTGGTTTTCACTGGAATATGATTTACAAGGCGAAAACAGATGAAGTGAAATCATATAATACTCGACATTGGAAGCATCATTTATATGCATCGCACTTTCAGTATCAAAATAAATTATATGTAAATCAGATATTTTTTCAATGAAATTGGAAAGCATCTAAGATCTTTCTTTTCCTGTATTACAACTTATGGTTTAAGAAGAATGCTGTAATAATGACTTTAAATATTATCCAGTATATCGAAGAAGTAATAACTTGCATGCAGATGTATCTCGTGAAGAATTTTTCACATTTTCCTCATATAGTTAACAAACTTAACAAAATTACGGAAATTTTTTTCTGATTAACAATGTCTTTATTAAATGCATTATTTTAATAAAAACAATGTCATTGTTAAAACAGTTTTTTTACTGCAATTGTTAAAACAAAATAATGTTTTTATTAAAACATAGTTTTTTTTATGAACAATGTTTCAAAATTTGAAGAATTTTCATTAAAAGAAACTCCCTTCAACAAAAGATAGATAATATTTGACTCTATTGAATGAATAAATTAGATTAAGCTGAAATAAGGAAATATGGCAAGGCATCCGTGAAACAAATAAAGGTTAGATAATTGATTGATTTCGTTTATATCCTTTTCCTAATCCCAACCAGCCGCTGAACTGATTTTCAGCAATTTCATAATTGCACTTTTTATATTAATATTTATGGTAAACATCCTTGCTAAATAGACAACACTAATTTTATCTGTTTTTTTCTCTTAAAAACTAAATTATTTTTAATAAGATCTGAATATAAAGTGAAAATATAAATCTAATTTTTGCTGCTCATATATTTGTGGCACTTTGAATAACTATTGGGCTACTTTTCTTCACAGTAATAATGAAAACGTTGAGAACAGAAAAGTTGACTACTTGACTCAAGGACCTCCATTCATCTTCATTACCACAATCAGCTGACTCTGATTAATTTGGTGCATAAGTTAATTTGTTGAGTCGGCACTCTACTGTCTGAATTTTCAAAACGCAATAACGCTCCCAAGTCTGTGCTTGAGTAGATTTAACGTAAATAAGGCCAAGGTGTATAATGAATTAAATCCGTGATAAACGTAACTCCAATCCGCGGATTTGCAATCTCAAAGTCAATACAATCGATTTGATGCTGTTATGGGGATGAATAATTGAAATTTTATTTTCAAAAAATACTGTTGCTAATTTGAGATTAAAAATTCCCGTTGAATATTGTAATGTGCAGAAGAAACACACATTTTTAAAATGGTAAAAGAAATATACAGATTCCTATAAGCTCAAGGCGTTCTAAAATATGGTAACAAACAACAATACGATATCTTGTGCTATTGGGAATATATTTATTTAAATTATTTCAAAATAAAACAGTCACTGAATTTAGTTTTCAGATTTTTCGATTAAAATTTTGCAAGAGATTGGAATCAGTATTTAATTTTTTTTTAACTTTCTTGTGTACGAAGTACAGAGGAAGAATTGTAACTGTCAAAAATTTCGAATTCGTGATTTTGACGAATTCCCACGTTCTGAATCTCTATGAGTCCAAGAAATGAATTTTCGATATTATGTCTGCCTGCCTGTCCTGTCTGTGAATATGATAACTGAAAGACGCTTTAAGCTAGACAACTGAATTTAGTTTATGGAATTACGATCAGATTTTTAGATTTTTATTAAATTTCTATTTGTCAACGAAATCTATTCGTAAGAAGTTTGTCAGCTATTCGAATATATGTGAACTCGGTAACTACGAAATGCTAGAACTAGAAAGATAAAATTTAGCACACAGATTTAGCATCTAATATATAGTTAGTTTAATTTAACCAAATATAGTTTAATTTTGAACCAAATCCTTTAACGATTGACGGTCTGTACTTTCTCATATATGTAAACGCATAAACTCAGTGACATAAATCAATGAAATTACGTACTTTATCTTGTGACTGCAACTGTAAATTTGTGTCAAATTTTAATGTCAATCGGCCGACAAAAAGGAATCAAAATACATATTATCGCGGTAGATTTTGCAAAAATGCCAGATACACCTAAAGATTTATATTTCCTAACTACAAATGCTATCTATGTGCGGCTTTACAACAATTCCACAATTTTATGCGGAGGAAAGGGAATAAGACCTTTATTGGTGAGTACGCAAGAAAATTTCAGGAAGAACACTCCCACTGCACAAGAATGAACTTTTAAACAAAAGTTAAATATGACATATAGTTGACAAGATTTCATTCTGTGATAATGAATGGAAAGAAGAAGAAAAATTGTAAATATTTAGTATGTATTCAAAACTAAATTCATTTTCTATCCATTAATTTATATAATGGATAGAAAATTGCTCATTATGGAATATTTTATAACTGTATGTCTAAAGCTATTAGACTAATTAACTGAGCAAACGTTTTATGACACATGACAGACATGACTGTACGGTGTCAAATACATAGTTATTTATAAATTAATCGATTACTACTACAATGCTAATTTAAAAAGATAGGCAGTAATTCATGCTTGTATATAATTACCAAAATTATCCTTGTGTGTTATAAAAAAACAAGTTTAATATGGTACATATAAAAATTTGAATCTATTTGAAATTCTAGCTGGATATCTACATTCTGTATTTTCT
>JAPMOR010115199.1:182531-199258 GCA_026543865.1 Argiope aurantia | reverse complement strand
TTGTGAACCACAGGACGTCATGTTACAGACCTCTTCGGTCGATTATCAGATATCGATCTCTCCATACCCGATTTCCTGCGAAGATTTTTCCGTTGTCAGAAAGCAACACAATACGAGTGCTGAAATACAATGTGGCGTCACAATGTAAACATTTAATTAGACGGCAAATTAAAAATTGAATAAGGAACAGTGGTAAGTTATCTCAAAAATGAAAATGAAATAAGCATTTTTTATGAATCGAAAAAAACACCTATATACGCCATTTTTTATCTGTTACTAGACAAATATTTTTAATGGCATTGCAGGTAATTAATAATACCTGCAATCTCTGTATTTTATGCTTATAAATCTGATATACTACGATAGAATGATACCTGTTTCATTCTTATATAGGATTGTAAGAGGTATCAAAGGGTAACTTGAGGTTAATCTTTTGTCTCATAATCTTTTTTCAATTATTACATTATTCAATTATTTCAATTATGTATAAATGGTCAGAATTTTCGCTGATTTCTGTCATGGCATATTCAATTTATGTTAAAATGCGTTTTTCCTGAGAAGAAAAGGCTGTGAGAGAGAGACGAGTAGCTTCTAGAAGAATATCGTTTCTTGATCCTAATCGGGATATTGTCAGAATTCCATAGCTTCGAGAGCCTCCGTTCTTGTGGCCATTAAGACCGCGGGCAAAAATATCTTTAAGACTTTCTTTCTTACTATGAAATAAATTGCAGAAAGAAGCAACATTACAGATTCGTAACACACACACACACACACACACAGGTTCATAACTGTTGTTCGCCAGTTGTACTCAGTAATAATACACAAATATATTTATTAGAAGGTATATGAAAAATAATAATTCCACTTGGAATAGTTTCATTCTTTTTCTTTTTCTTTAATTTTCTGTAATATAAAAGCTCCTATAATGTAAAGCAAAATATATTCAGAAAAATAAAAATAAAAGTTTGAAAATAGTTTTAAAAGATTATTTAGCTCTACTAGACGAACTTGTTAAGAATCTTTATAAATTTGAATTCAATTAAGTCTTTTGTGGGAAAATTCGTCATAGTGTATAAGTAACTGTTAATTTCAATAAAAAAAAGACCGGTG
Organism: Argiope aurantia; assembly: GCA_026543865.1. Taxonomy (NCBI): domain Eukaryota; kingdom Metazoa; phylum Arthropoda; class Arachnida; order Araneae; family Araneidae; genus Argiope; species Argiope aurantia. The sequence goes on along the minus strand of JAPMOR010115199.1, from coordinate 198,148 downwards.
AGTATGGTGAAGTTAATAAAAAGAATAGAATTTAAAATGGCTTTTGAATTAAAACAAACGAATGTAGAATGAATTATTGCTTCATTTATCTCGCTGTCTATTAAACGAACTTTATTTTAATCAAAGCTCTCGGATTTATGAAGAAGCCAATTCATCATTCTATTTTAAAATCGATTGTTCGATTTTATTTACTCCAAAAGAAATGCGAGCTATAAATGTCGATATAAATCTTCTTTGTGTCGCTTGAATCAAAGATTATAGCTAGACCGTATGTGATGGTAAATTTCTCGGAATAGAATACGAGAAAGGGTGTTTTTGAAAGATGCATTCGCAGACGAAAGAGCTCGTGAAAGCGAGAGTTGATGTTTGAATGAACATGGTTTGAATTGTTCAAATTCTTTTGAAAAAGTCTTGTCATAAATTTTATTCAAGGCTAGCTGTGCATTGTGTTTTTGAATACTGTCGTCAAAGTTTTATTTCGAAATTATTTATAGGAATTTGTAAAATTTGGAATTATAATAATAATAATAAATAAATAAATAAACAGGGTTGAATAAAGAGCAATTTGATAAATTCCATATGTTAAAAAATTTCATATTTGAAAAAAAAACTGGGAAATACAATAAATTGTATTTGAATCCTTATAGTTTGATTTCTTAATTTAAAAAGATAATTTTGCATTTTATGTTTTAAAATTATTTTTTAGCACACGATTTTAATATATAATTAGTAAGAGTGAGTTCTCGCATATTTTCTGACAAAGATGTTCGTTTCCTTCATTCCCATAAATATGGCGCACCTTGAGCTGTGGATGCCTTTAATGCTTACATTTTTATTTTCAAGTATTTCGCACGTGAAAGTTTTGTGTTTCGTTACATAGTAAAAATAATCCAATATGCATGTTAGGCGCCTTATTTTAGATTGATTGAAATTAAAATTTGGCACATAACTACAATTTTTTAACCATATAACAGAACAAAATTCATTTATTTGAATTGTTGTGCTTTTGAGTTATCACGTTACGTGCTTGTGAAAGTACAGATTGATAGACAATCAATTCCTAGATGGATTTTGCTGCAAATCTGATGCTTACATAAATTTTTGATGTTAAATCAATGTATTAAATTTTATCTATCTCTCTTTGTTTTGCAATTATCGTGTTCACTTGTATTCAGACAATCAGACAGATATCGTCAAAACGGATTTTGTACAAAATTTGATAGAAATTTTCAAATTAGGTGTGAAGATTATATACCAAATTTCATCCACCCTAGCTCGAAGTGCTATTTAGTTACAGTGTTCATAATCAGGCAGGCATAATTCTAAATAAATACTATTTGTTTCAGGATCTTCCACTATGCACCTGCACTGGCCTATTTCTTACAACACAGTGGCGTGAAAAAGCAGTGAATAATATGAAACCACTTTACCGGAACTGTAATGTGGTGCGTTTTTCCTTTGGATATTCTTTCCCCATGTTGCATTTCATTTTTCACTCACTTTTATTCTTTTGGTTAATTCGAAACTGTGTAACTTGTTTACTGATATTGTATTCAGGAAAAAGCAAAAATCTTCTCGCAGGACATTGATATCGTAAATGAATTCTTATTTTAGTAGTAATTAATATATAAACTAGAAATTCGACGTAAGACTTACGAAATAGAACGAAATAATTTTTCTATCGAATTTTATTTAAAATAATTACGGGATCTTTTTTTATACTGAAAAAATATCAAAAGAGCTTTAATAATCAGTCGAACCATATAGTACAGTAAGATATTCTTTGAATTTTTATTGAAATTGAAGACTTACATAAAACCAGGCTATCTGAATTTATGAAAGGCCCGAAAAATCTGTTAGGTAATATTCGTAATCTGTTCGTAATATTTTTTCGAAAAATTCAATTTAAAGTTTAAAAGCATTTTTTCTTAAGAACATGAAAAAAAGCGTCCATACTTTGAGTGAAAATAATATAGGTAATAAATGCAATGCATTCTTCTTCAAAAAAATGAATTTAATGTATTACAATACAGTTCACATAATGATTTATAGACGCCTAACGTCAGTTTAAATAACGTTGTGTAAAGCAGAGATGTCACGCAAACATGAATTATAGTAAAACCAGCAGGAGTGGTCTCCCTAAAACTTTCTCGCATACTTTCTAATAAATTTGCCATGTCAGAAAACGCTTTACATGGCATTGGAGTACAATAGTTACCACTAATTAATTACGCATTAATAGTATCCAAAAATCGAATTGGTGTGTTAGACATGTTTTACTCAGCTGATTGAAACAAAAATTTGACACAAAAATGCACTTGTAGTCATAAAATTCTATACCTAATTTGATATTTTTAATTCACTGTGTTTTGGAATTATCGCGTTTACGTTTTCTTGAAGTACAGACCAACAGATGGTCAATTCCTTGTTGAATTTGGCTCAAAATTTGATACGTGGCTACACTATATCTATCTAGCTCTCTTAGTTTAGTAACTATCGTGTTAACTGATATTCGAACAACCGGACAGACGGACTTCCTCGGAATAGAATTTATTCAAAATTTGACAGAAATCTTCAAATTTGGTGTAAAGACTACATACCAATTGCCAGTTGTCTAGCTCAAAGCATTTTGAATTGTCTTTGTCACAGACAGACAAACTGACATTTCTCAAAATGTATTTTTTGAACTCAGGGAGATCTAAAACGTGTAGAGTCGTTAAAACCTCGAGTTCGAATTTTTTGATGACTACTATGCTTTTATTTATTCATTACTCTCTCGCATATTACGTATGCGAGAAAGTAAAGATTAATAATAACATATAATATATATTTTTACAAGATTCCCTGAAATAAAAGACGAATCCAAAATAAATCACGAACATCTTGATTATGATAAAAAATATTTTGAAATATGAAATCATAATGATCAGTAAAAATAAAAGAGGAGCCGCATGACACCTGTTGTCTAAGGGGTGTAAAATGCTCCAAATCTCTCTCTGAATAGACTTTTGACTCTCCTGTACATTGGAATGTGCTTCTGGTAGTGCTATTTAAAACCATGTAACTTCCCACCCTCCGCTATGCGAAGGGTACATTACACAACACACGTAAGCCACAAAACATTTCCAGAACGTGATGTTTCTGGAAATGTTTACAAACGTCCCCAATGTTTCACTTTTGATAGTAAACTTTCAGAAGTTTATCAGCAATTGGGGAATGCCACTTGATGTTACGTGATGCCGTTTACGTCATCGATACAAAGAGCAGCACATGTGGAATTTTGTTGGAGAAGTTATGCAACGAAAGGTCAAATCTAATGTCGCATTGTGAAAAAAAAAAATATTACATGAAGTTTTGCAATTATTGAACGAAAATCACATAATCCTATGGAATTCTTAAACGTTTCTATTTCAAAGAATATATTAAAACATTTTTTAATATGTTATATATTACGTAATAAAAACACATTAAAAGATTTTTTAATATTTAACAAGCATTTTTAAAAAAGAAACAATAAATATTTTTTAATTGGATTTTGTAAAATAATTGTATTTCTTATGAAAGCTGTTTTAGTTTTTAATATAATTGCATTGATTTCTCAATTAAATTAATGGTTACTAAATCGTTACATTCTGCCTTAACCATTTATCCGTTTCTTCAATCAAGGAATAAAAATTTTATATCTCCATAAAAAGATATATTAGGGTACCAACTGGTGGCCAAAGGCAGTTAGTAAGGTAATATATATTTCCATTTTAGCATTGCGTTACTTTGTTGTCAAAAAGCATTCGATTTTAATAAACAGAAGAATAAAATTTTTAATTGAAAAAACAATTATTAACATTATAAATACATTATACATGTAACACAGACATTATACGTGAAATAAAAATTATAGAATTATAAGAATTAAATTAATTTTTTTAAAAAAATATGGCAGTATTCCATTTTTGGTCACGTGACAGACAAATGCATCGTATTGCGTATGTCGTGGGGGGGGGAGGACGTGACGTTGCAATATGATATAAAATTACATATATTTAGTTGAAAAATATTAGCACTTATATTTATCTTGTATAGTGACGTCATGTTGATTGAATCCGTTATTAATTAGAATGCACATTTTTTAAAAATATTTATCAAGTTAACTTATTAAATATAAGAAAGTATTTGCGAAACTTCGTAGTTAATTTGAGGAATTAATGATTTTTAAAATTATTGCACTGTTCTCTGTTTAGAATATTTATGCATTTCTCAATCGGAAACATTGCGATATTGAATTAGTAAAAATTCACTCTAGAATTTTGTTTTTAAAAATCTATTATGAGAAGCTTACTGTTTAGGCTATAAATAAAAATGCAATTCACTTTAAACGTTTATTAATTATCATAAACACAAAATAAAAATATATCCAAAGCATTCATTTTCGGAAATGTCTTTAAATTGATTAATTCTGTTAATTACTAATATTTAAAACTCCAGTAAAACATTTACATATATCAGTGAGTTCTTATAAATTTATATTATAATGAGTTAAATGCATAATTACTCAAAACTCATATATTTTTTATAGTTAAAATTCAGTTCATTTATTTAAAACAAACAAACAAAAAAGGGTTATCCCAAAGTTAATTTCTGTTATTGAAACATTTTCCGAATCATTTTGTCTATAGGCAATGCCACTTGTGACAGTGCTAACTGATCCTCATTGAAAAAGATTTAAATTTTTTGATTAAAAAATTGTTTAAGCCATTCACAAAAAAAAAGTTTAGAGAATAGTTCAACAGAGTAGGGTTTCTTAAATTGCGGATTGCGACTCCAAGTAAAATCGCGACTATAAAGTAGACTTGTGAAATTTGAAAAAAAAAAAAATTATAATTATTTATTGGCTTAAAAGATTTCATAATAATTCTATAGGTTAAGCTAAATTGTATTGTGTCATCGCCAAACTTGAATTGCGTGTCAAATGTGGTAATTCAGTTAAAGGCACGATGTGGACATTTGGTGAACTTATAAATATTATACACGAATAATTTTTAATTGATTTCATTTCAATTATCATTAATCAATGCAGTCTAAATTTATTCCCAATATAGGATTAAGTGTATAAAGTTTCGCAGCAATGGGATAGCGATTTTTTAATATAAAACATCATATATGATCAAAGTTTACGCAACATTCACAACGAAAATAAATTTTATTTTATTTTTGAAATGAATTTAAATTTATTCAGTATTTAGAAATTTTTATAGCTGAAATGCAATTATTTTACTTATTGAACATTTTAATAACAAACAAAAAAAGGCAGTTTTACATTATCTATAATATCAAAAAACATTCATGAATTCATTTTTCTGTCATCTTTGAAATGCTAAAAAAAGTAGCAACATGAAATATGTAAATGAAAATCTGAGATAGTTTTTTACTTCGAATTTCATGTTTACAAATATTTAAAAAGAATGAATTCGTAATATACTTCATTAAGTAAGTGAAACAATTATGAAATATTCCTAAACAGAAATAAATATTCACTTGAAATCTAAATATTAACATTAAACTTAAAAATTCGACTAGAGCATTAAAATTGTATAGAGCGAAGTGATGACATGAATTGTAATAGTACGATTGTGCAAGTTAGTATGTAGATTAAAGAATGAATTTGTAATAATACGACTGTGCAAGTTATTATAAAAATTAAAGAATGAATTTGTATACTTCATTCTTTGAACGAATTTATATACCAGAGGAAATAGGATTATAAAGGTAAATGTAAATATAAACAAAGGACACCTCAGAATGTTTAGATTGTTTGTTGTCAAACAACACCTTATGATCAACATTGAAAACCGTTTATAGGTATATTTGGAACGAAACGCGCTCACAGAAACCAATCCAGATTATCACTGAATAGAAAATAAATTTATTCATATTTCATTATTGAATTCAACTGAAGTTCGGTGAAAAAAAAAAAAAAAACCCACCGAACCCTTAGAGGCTAGTGACTTGATACCGCAGACAAATAGCCTTGACGAGATTCCATACAACCAGTTCTGACCTTGCTCGGAGCAACCGACTTCTATGAAGAATTCCTACGCGAATTAAACGAACTCTCATGAAATATTCATGACTTTTTTTTTCCCCCTAACAATTCTTACCAACCGACCGGTCTTGTTATACGTAAATGCAATAAGGACATTTCACTTGATATTACGAAAAAACTGGCGAAAGATAATAATGTTAACTGCATACAATCGCTTTAGAAGTCCTTTCTTTCACTCATTTAAGAATTAATTAAAATAGAATAAAATATATAAATACAGTTATTAAATTAAAAACTATCTGAAATTCTACTGAATACTTATTGATCATGTGGAAATTGACATTAGGGATTATTTGTATTTTATATTGTTTATTTTGTATATAGAACTTTTTTGTAGCTTCATGCAATATCATACGAAATAATAATTATTTTGTTTATTTTCTGTCATTACTCCTATAAGGTCACATAAAAATTATATTAATTTGATTTAGTTCAATTTATGATGAATTTCAAGTGCTTGAACTAAAAGTGAATACTTTTGGACATTTCTTTCCTGAAATAATCAATACATTAATTTTTTTTAAATATGAATTCATTTATTTTGATTTTGAAAATTACATAATTCGTCTCAAAACATTATTAAACAAAATATACCAGTTTTATTATAGTTAATTGATTCTTCGTTCTTTCAATACTTTATTAATGTCTTCCAAATGATTTCTTATATATCTCTCATAAGATTACTATAATATCGAAATATTTCTGTGACTTTATTTTCAAGTGACTAATTAATTTCAAACTTTCTAATTCATTTGCAATTAAAAACATTTCTTTCCTTGTTTATATTTCATATTAGTTAAATATTTTTGATCATTAAAAATGTCTAATGAAATAACAATTCAAATATTCCATAATATTATCTTTCAAGTTACTTGTAATGCACTCCAACAAAATAATAATTATTCAAAACACAATCCTTGCAATTATTTGAGTAAAATTACACAACCTCATTGTAACATCCCAATTTTCAATATTTGGATTTTTTTTTCTAGTAATCATATTATGTTTTACTACCTGAAACTACAATGACTCAGATTATCTAATAGCGTGAAGCCGAATTTAAAATAACTTGTATATTTGTATTATTTCTATTCAGTTAACACAACTTTTCTAGTGTGTCGATAATCTGGAAAGTAATACTTAGCGCCTATTTTTTGCATAAAAAATTTATTGTAATTCAATGGATTTCAAATATTATTAACGACAATAATTTAAAAAAAAGTAAAACGTGCAGAATCATATAATAATAAACACGAAAGTCAAATTTTATTATTGATCAAAAAAAAGTTAAGAATTTTTAACAAAATTTAAAAACTAAATAAGTTGCAAATCAATATCTCTAAAAGTAAACGATTTCAAACCATTTTACATTTTTTTAAAAGAAAATTCTGTATGTTTAGTTTATTTTTTAATTAATTTAAACTTTAAAAACATTTTACAAATTTAATTCCTAAATGCATATTCATCAATATTAAAATTCTACTTTGATATTTAGTTATGATAAGTATACTACAAATTAAACTTAATATAACATTTTCCTCAATGAATATATCTTCTTCAATAAAAGCAATTTAAGTCATAACTTTAAAATAAGAGAATAAAGAATACAAAAATAAATCAAGACAAGATTAAAAAAACTAAACAAATTTATTTCACAAAAACAATAGTGATAAGATGAAATTATTGACAGAATAATATCGATGAAATTTATGATTTGAATGACACAATTTTTTTTTTTTTACTTACGAAAAGATTAATATGAAATATAATAAGAGAATACTGCCAAATAGATTGCAGGAAGATACAGATATTTTGAGATAGAAAAATATTTTTGTGAAGTCTTACACGAGTCCTCAGGTATTTACAGTACAGTCTAGTCCAACAAATGGAAAGTCTCTTACAGATTTTCGAACGATGTTGAATGCTGGAACTAGAGCTGCAGCAAAAATGAGGTTCTTAAGCGAAGGGATGACATCAATTTTATGATTCCCAGTAGGGCTGGCTGCCCATTAAAAGTCGCCTTGTACCATCATCTTGTATTTGGGGCTTGGGCTTGATATGCGCCAAAGGAATAGTTGTCGAACTGATCGATTTTCTCCGCTTTTTCTCTCAGGGCAACGCCAACCATCAGACAGGGCTGCTTGATGCCATCAAGAAGCGATGTATGTATTTTAGATGAGGACAGTCTGGAAATCATCGGATAATGACGGTCCCTGAAGACGACGCCTGATTGATGTCATCAGAAGATGAATCTTTGCCACGAAAGGTCTTCCTCAGCTTTTCCACGAGTCGGGTGTGGAACTTGTGCAGAGAAGTCTGAGACTCAGATTTAGGCATGCTTTTGTAAGCAGGTGTGTGCGAATTCCTAGGCGAACTCAGGAAAGAAGATACTCCACTAGGCGAGGATGACAGGCTGGACCCTCTGGATTGAGGAGTTCCGCAACCGGCACGGCTGCTTGGGCAGCTGGGATAGATATTGTAGTCATTTTTCACAACAGGCATCATGAAAGCCATTTTCAATCAATGAGGTTGGTTAAGTCCACACGATAAAAAACTGGATGCAATATTAACTCCAAACAAAAACGTTGGTAGAGAAGAGCTGGAAGTTCTCGCAGTGAATAATCAGAGCAGAATGAAGTGTCCGGAGGCTCGTTCTCGATTAATATAGCTAGTCGAGAGGGAGGAGGGATCACCGCTGGCAAGTGTCCAATCCGACTGGCGCCACTGAGACAGATAAAGAAAAAAATTAGATTTCGTCAAGGTTAGGAAGGTCCTCTCGGTCCCGGGAAAGGGTGGAAAGTGAAAAGAGAGGATGGCAATTATCTGTTGCTGCAATTGGTCGCAGCGATTTTTAAAGAGGTTTTTTTTTAAAAAAAAATTTTAGAATGAACCATTCATGCGCGGCATTTCGTCTAGATGATACGAGTCAGGAATTTTTCGTCTTTTTAAAATTTTTTATTTACTTTTTTTCATGGAATTGGTATTCAAAAATTGATAAGTGCTTCATGAATTTTTTTCTAGGTAATATTGCATAAAAGATAGATACTTTACTCTGTCTGATACTTTAGCAGATAATCTTTCTTTGTGAAATTATTTTGATGAATTTCTATTTGTGATTTTTATTAAGTTTTTTTATAACTTTTTTTGCCTTAAAAATTTTGCTTGCGGCTTATGATTTTTTTTAAAATCCTGAAGGTTTTTTTAAAGTTTGTATTAATCTGCATTAAAATATAATGTATGAAATCAGAAAATTGTTCTGAAAATGACAGATTTAAGATAAATGCATGATTGCATTTTGAAACTGATTTTTAACACTGTTTAAACGTTGATTTTAAACATCATTTACGGAAATCTTACATAGAATTTGCACGAATTTTTATAAGTAAATTTCATATAACATATATTAAAAAAAGATTTCCATATAGAAATCTAATCTTGAATTTTCACTAGAATATTTCAATGCATTCCTGTTAGTCTATTTTTTTTTCCTTCAAATAATCTTTTTCAAAATATATAAATAAATAGTCCGGAAAATGCACATTTAATATTTAAAAAAAAGGTTATTTCACTGTATAAAACCTGTTATGTATAAAATTATTTAAAAGTTTAACTCTGCTTTCTTTTGATTGCGAACCGCGTTTTGTTTTGTTTTAAAGAGCTTTAGAGCAAAAATAAAATAATCTGAAATTAAAATTTTTTCTGTAAAAATAGCTTTTTGTCAACTGCATTTTTATATTTGTATATGAATGATATTTCTTTTTTAAGGAAATGAGGAAAATTAATTAAGTGTGCCCAAAACGTTATTTCAAGTAAATAAATATTCTAAATCACAACTTTAACTGAATTATTATTATTATTATTATTTGGAAAATCGTTTTCAGTAGATAATATATTATTATATATAATATATACATTACCTTAATTTTTGGAAATAATTTTTCTATCTTATGTTTAAAAATTTGTACGAATGCTAAACTTACTTGTTCGATGTTTTCTGACATCCTGCAAATTATTTGTAATCTATTTGTTTTCTGGGAAAATTATTTGTAATGATGATTTCCGATTTTTTGCTGATTTAAAAACAGCATTTATAACTAAGCACAGTTTTATTTCGCAAATATTTATTTTATAATTTTGATTTCGCTTTTAAGCGGACAAACTCAATCCTGGATTAAACTTTTTTGAAAACTTTAGTCAGCGCAAGTCTCGGGGTCTCCTTTCCCTTCCATATCTTTCAAAATTAGATATATTTATTGATATTAATATAATTTCTAAGTAAAAAGTTTTAAACAGCAAATTGAAATAATAATGCATTTAAAAACTGATAACTTTAACTAGTTAAATTTTGAAAATAATGCTATGCAATATATTAAAAAAGTTATCTTAATCAATCTTTTTAATTTAATATTTAATTATAGAACTGAGCATTTTAAATTATACAAGTCATATTTTTTTTAAATAAAGTTTGTTTTCTTACAAACTTTTTCTCTAAACAAACACTTATGATATAAAATTTACATATGGTGATTAAATGTGAATGTTTATGGAATATTATTGTAATATTTGAGCAATATTTGATTTTAATTGAACGAATTAGGTCACTTGGCTTTTATAATTCAGTGAAAATTCAAAATTAAATTCTTTGAAAAAAAGTGTTATGAAATCGAAGGATTGGGGTCTCCAAAGTAGCAGGTATGCAACTGCCTACTTTGCCTATTTTATAATATTTATTTTGGACATACTATCTGCAAACTGCGACAAGCGATGTATGCTTGATAAAATAACTATTCAAAAATTCTACAAGAAAGGTCATTGGAAATTCGGAGAAGAAAGATTTTGTTTAATATTTGACCAGATTACATATGGAATCAGATTACATATGGAATTTTCAATGCAACGCTGAAAAAAAAAATGTGCAATTAAACCAGCTAGAATGATATCCTGAAACTTCACTAATAAATTATAACTATTCGCTAATAAATGCACTTGTTTATTACTAACTGCATGCCATTGGCGAACAGTAGTTATGAAATAGTCTATTAGCATGCGATATTTGGCAATTAATCACTGGGATGCGGTTAATACATAAATGTCGAAAAACTAAATGAGGAATTTGGATGTTTTATTTTTCGAAGAAATGTAGCAAAAATTTTTCAAGACATTACAATTGTAGTTCCAAAATCACGTACTAAATTGCATATATTTAAGTCTTTATGTTTTGAAAATTATTGTGTCTCCATTCTTTTGAAGTATCAGATCGACAGACATTCAACTATTTGATGGATTCGATTCAAAACTTCATAAATATTTGCAAATATCTTCTTACCAAATTATATCTATCCAGCTCTCTTCGTTTTGTAGCTATCGTGTTATAGTGTTAACAGACAGTTATATTCCAAAAATGCGTTTTTTAATCAGGGTTTTTAATTAGGAAATCATTTAAAATGTGTTTTTTAATCAAAATTCAAAATATTGATTAAAATTTTACTTTAATGCTTATGATACTTTTACTGAGTGTACTTCGTATATGAGAAAGTAACTGAAAAGATGATCGCAATAAAGCAAACAACTTTCTTTTCAATGTGCCACGTGTAACAGAAATTGTCATGTTACGCACGTTTCATAATTTTCAGCTTTCATAGAAAAGCGATTTCCAGCGGCAGCTGCATAGTATGACCTTCTTTAATGCACGTCACCAACGAGGCTATTAGAAATTACAATGAGCAGACGCATCGCTTTCAGACTTGCGGCTGTCAAACACAGTCTCTTCTGTGTATTTAATGCCAGTTGTGTCACGTAAATATGCCTGCAACTGTCGAATGGTATGACTGGGAGTCATAAAGTAGTTGTTAATTCAGCAGTCCGTTCGTAATGCCGAGGAAAGTGATTTCAACACAAGCATTACTATTAACGGTTCTTTCGAGCAATATTTACTCGCATATATACAATACTCCATGCAACACATTCCGCGAAAGAAATTTAGCCTCTTTTCTGCTTTACTGCATTCATAAAATCCTGTTGAACAATCAACGTTTTAATTTATGGTGTACTAGTCGCTTTTGACGACCAGCTGGTTCGTTGGAGATATTGGTGATATTTAATTTCTATTAAATTGCTTAGACATAAATTCATGTTCATTATTTTGTCAAATATTCAGACATTAAAAAATTCTTCTAAATTTCGCTTTGCTTCCAATTAATTAAAATTTTTAAAAAATCACCCCAAGACGCACATTTTTGCCTCACCCCTTCAAAGTATATATATATATATATATATATATATAAGCCAAATTTGGTAGCTTTCGTCAGATGGTCTGGCACGGAGAGCACATACACTTTCATCTTTATTATTAATAAGATAGAGATTATTATTTAAGGTGGAGATTATCATTATTTTGCATCAAAGTCCTGCAAGAGTTGGTATTTAAAACTCGAAACTTTCAACACCATTTTTCTTTGTTTTTTCTTTGTTACTGATTGAGTTCAAACCGCAAAAATTCCAAATTGGTTGTCGATTATATTTTTCCTAAAACTTCTCGTTGAAACTGCTGGGAAAAAGTGGGAGGCAAAATTGAAATATCTTTTAATTATCGTTTGCCATTTTCTTTTTGGTATTTTGTGCTAAAATAAGAATTTCAGATAATGCCGAGAAGCAGTTTATGCAAGATGCATATGTTTTAATTGTTTAAGTAAATGTAAAAAAAATTCTTTGGTTTTTTTTATAAATAGATAATTTCCTTTTTTTAATTCTCGTCATTTTTTAAATTCTGCTAATTTTTATGGTAAATAAGTGATTTCTTTAAATCGTTGTTGCTTAATAGTTTAATTCGATGAAATGAAAACTATGAATTCAAAAAGGCACGTTTGACATCAAAATTCTGGAAAATGAAATTTAGCGTAAAGTTCCACCTACTCATAGGTATCTGTTGTTGCTTACAAACTCTTCTGAACCTTAAATACCTGTGGAGTTGTATTCAAAAATATGTCTTTCAAGTATATTATTCAAAAATAATGGAATGATTCTAGCTAAAATCTAATGACGAAAAAAATGGAACAACTCGGTTGAATCATTTAAAGATTTAAATTTTTTTAAATTTTCTTAAATTGGCTAATAATTATGATTAAATTAATTTTTTGAAAGAAAAGTTTCATCGATTTTCTTTTATATTATTCAGAAATTTATCAAGTAGTCTGTATTTTTCTTAATTATAGTCCTGTACTTAAATCTTTTAAATAATTGAAATTTTAGAGAGTTTTAATAAAATTCAATTTTATTTAAGATATTTATTTTAATTATGAGATAAATAAAACAATTAATATTTTTACGATGTTTACGTTTTAAAAAAAATAGTTTTAATGAATAATTTAATTTTATTTAATACTAGTGGTTTTCAGTACACATGCCATTCATAATAATACTAGTAATTTAGACTACTTTTATGACTTACAAAAAAAGTATTGCTTTAAATTCATTAAATATAGAGCATCCTGATTGATAATTGAATATACAATTTAACCTGAAAGAAAGAAAACGGCAAAATTGATTCAATTATTAAGGCTGGGTGTAAGGTAAAGGTTTTATTTTAAAATATCTGTCGAAACTTAAGGACAATGGAAGGCAGACAACCATTGATGGTTTTTGTCGGGGTAAACTTTAATATGCATTTTTTTTGAAATGTGCACAATGAGTGTGATTAGGAAGCTCTGTCAAGGTTTTCTCCACAGATAATCATCAATGAAGTAGTACTTTTGAAATGTCTCTTGAAAATAAAGAATGATACAAGACATACCATCATTGATTTCATATAATAGAGGTCACTAACTTTCATATAGAAAAATTGACGAAACCGAACTTTTAATTGATACTTTTGGTTCTTTGGTAATCCTGATTATTTTAAATATATAGATTCTAGTGCAATATCAAATACTTGGAAACAATAACGTGATAACTTTTTCTTTTCTTTCCTTAAATTAAAAAAAATATTCCATAACCATCACGTTACTAATTTTCTTGTAAAATACTAATTTATATTTGCCATCTCTCTATAAAATTAGATTCCGTTTATGCAGAGACAACTGTAAGTAAATCATATCCAATAATAATCAATATCTTCCTTCAATTAAGATCTACTTCCGACACGTCTATTTATAGTAAAATGACATCAAATTTCTGATTAGAATATCTTCGGAATGCATGGAATATCATGGTCCGCTAATTATCAGTGCGGACGTCAGCATGATTGAAAGACGAATTTGAACTAAATGGATTATTAACTAAAGCTATATTCGTAGATGTCATATACAGTTTTTTTTTTGTTTTGATAACTATAAATCATTACAAAATGAATGTAATGTATTGAAAGGAAATACTCATTTAATTGGTAAGAAAACATGAACTATTGATTTACTGTCAATTTTTATGAGAATTTTATTAATTCATTCTGCAAACCTTCCAATGACCCTTAACATTTTCATACCTTCTTCCTATGTTAATTTCTATTTAATAACAATATTGCTTATCTGAATACTTTTTATAGTGAGCACTATTCTTTTTTAGGGCTGTATAAGGCAATTATAACCAATTTTTACTTCCCTTTATACGAAATATGCAAAGAGAAATATTGTAAATATCAAAAAAATTCGAATACGAGATTTCACAAATCAAAACTTCACAGAATCCGAAAAACATATTTTTGAATCATGTCTTTCTGTTTGTTTGTCTTGCTCTGTCTGTTTGTGAACATGATTTAAAAATGCTTTGAGCGAGACTATTATAATTTGCAGATTTCTATTACATTTTGAACGAAATGCATTTCTGAGAAATCTCCGAATATAGGTGAATAAAATAACTACAAAATGTAAAGAGTTAGGTGCACTAATTTAGTTACTGATCAAGATAGCTTGAACACAACTGATTTAGACATGTTCAAAATCTGTATCAGATTTTGAAAATAATCACCATAAATCTGTAGCACATGTAAACCGATAATTTAGAAACGCAACCAGTCAGATAAATGAAATCTAATACATAGATTGACCATTATAAATTCTTATCAAATTTTGAGCCAAATATCTCAAAGTGTTCACCATCTACCGGCCTGTGTTTTCACATGTTTGTTAACGTGACAACACAAAAACGTGAGATTTGGCATGTGGTTTTATTACTGAAATTATAGTCCTGGTCAAATTTTGGTTTCAGTCGGTCGAAAAACAGACTCCCAAAATGCATTCTAATTTTTCTTTATTATGAAACAGAAAACATTCGTGTTCGGGATTCTGAAAGTAAAATATAAGCATTCATGGCATTTATAGCCTTATCCATGATCCACAATTTAATACGGGAAAAGAGGAAAATACTTTTATTAAAAAGAATACAAGAAAGTTTCTTGAAGACCACCCAGCTAGTTTAATATACAAAGCTCAGAAAAAACGTTTACAAAAAATTTCTGATAACAGAAACCTCTGCGCAACACACACACACACACACACACACACACACACACACACACACACACACA